>BJCM01180796.1:0-15593 GCA_018326385.1 Flaveria bidentis
AAATGACATTCCAACCATGGAAGGTGTAAAAGCCTGGCTTGGAAGCTGTTTCTCCATTAAGGATCTTGGCGAAGCCGCCTATATTTTGGGAATAAAGATCTATAGGGATAGATCAAGGCAGTTGATAGGTTTGAATCAAAGTGCGTACATTGATAAGATCTTAAAAAGGTTTAAGATGGGAAACTCTAAGAAAGGTACCGTACCTATTCAAAGAGGAACGATATTGAGTAAGACTCAATGTCCAAGCTCAAAGGATGAGCAAGACAAAATGAAGGGAATCCCGTATGCGTCTGCCATAGGATCCATCATGTATGCAATGATATGCACTAGACCGGACGTGTCATGCGCCTTGAGCATGACAAGATGATACCAACAAAATCCTGGAAGCAGTCATAGGATGGATGTTAAGAACATACTTAATTACCTAAGGAGGACTAAAGATATGTTCCTAATCTATGGATCTGGTGAGGAGGAACTCATAGTAAAGGATTACATGGATGCGAGTTTCCAAACTGATCGGGATGATTCACGATCACAATCGGGGTACATTTTCATCTTGAACGGAGGAGCAATTTCTTGGAAGAGCTCTAAGCAAGATGTGGTGGCATTATCAACTACAGAGTCAGAATACATCGCCGCTTCATTAGCAGCTCAAGAAGCTGCATGGTTAAGGAAGTTCATTGCCGATCTGGGGGTGGTCCCTTCCATTCAAGACCCCCCTAGAAATTCTTTGTGATAACGAGGGTGCGATTGCTCAAATCAAGAAACCCCGTGCACATCAAAAGAATAGGCACATTGAACAAAGATTCAACTACATAAAGGGATGAAGTTGAAAAGGGAAAGATAGGTATTCGCAAAGTTCACACGGATCAAAACATTGTGGATCCACTCACGAAGCTTCTTGAAAAGGCAAAGCATGAAAGTCATGCTTGTGCCATGGGACTTCAATATTCTAGTGACTGGATTTGATCTTTAATTTTGTATTGAGATATTGTAACCCTTTATTACTTCAATGAATTATTCGGTTATAATAATTCAACTAATATTCCTATTTTGCATGTTTAAGATCCATGAGTAAATTATTTACTCAGAATGTTTGTAGTTGTTCATGCTTGTGGGAACGAGCATGAAGGTAATGCTATTATGAACTTGGATTGGTAGATATTCATATGGATGAATATAGAGCAAAAGATTACTGCCAAAATTTATAGATATTTGTGGGCACCACAAATGTTGGTTGAAATAATAAAATTTAATCTATCACCAATCTGGGTCAAAAGTCTATGTATGGATTTATGTGGACAAGTATACTAACAATCAGTGTGGATGCAATTCTTGAAAATCCAAATCAACGTATGCATCTTGTAGTACCCGTATGATTTCCTAAAATTGTTAATTGACCCTGGATGAAATCAAGAATCAAACATCAAATGATTTTGGAAACACGTCCTGAATGAATTGATTACCTGTATGATTCCATAATGAATCGTCTCACTTATGGTCAAAATAACTTGAAGCTACCTATTCTAGAAATAAATTTGGTAGATTTCTATCTTAGGATTTCCACTCCACCCAAAAACACGAAAACATTTTAGTTTTGTTAGTTAATTTTTGTTTGTTTAAATTTGTTTTAATCACTTTAGCTGTATCTGTCGAACTATGTAGTGGAATTAAATCTGGAATTTAATCACATAAAAGAGTCACGTCTGAGGTGACCACACATGTTTTCAAACGTAAAATGTGTCACATCTGAGGTGACAAAATATTTTCTGCTTAAAAGGATCACGACTGAGGTGATCAAAAGTTTTCAAAGTTAAAAGGATCATGTCTGAAATGATCGAATGCTCAAAATGTTTAATCAATAAGTTAAAGGGTGTAAAATGTCAAATGGTCATCAAGTCAAAATCATGAGTATGATCCATTCGTACGATTGCACCATACTTATGCCCTAGACAACCGAATGGAGCATGAGTATGAACCATTCATCTGAATGGCTTACAAGATTAAGCCAGTCGCCCGAATGGAGCTGTGCGAATGAGTCAGTCGCCCGACTGAAACCCAGTTGGCCGACTGAATGTGATCGACTGAACCAATCGCACGACTAAGGTCCAATCGCCCGAATGAACAGAGCAAATGGGTCTAGTCGCCCGATTGAAATCAGATTCAGCATAAATAGGGCAATAATCGATCGTATAAACTCATCACCCCCATTCGCCCTAAAATCGCATAAAGTGTCGTTACTCTACAAAAATTTCTTCAGACCTAATTTGACTACATATTGCGACATTCTGACATTCTATGGTGACTATACAGGTATAATGTGGTCCCATCTACCAAAAATTCAATCGATTTAATACCAATATCACGAAATTCGGACCTAACCAAGAACCGAAACTAAGTTGGACAAATAACCTAACTAAACTAAGTAAAATGTTGAAATCAAGGTTACTAGGTGACTAGTAGAATGATTGCGAGTCTAATGAACCAATACGCAATGTCTAATTTGAAGATTTGGTCAAAATTCGAATTTCATTTGAACAGACAGTAGGTCAGGAGACTGGACACCCGAATGAACTCCAATCGCACGACTGAGCTGACCGATAGAATTAGTCGGCCGAATGAATAATACGAATGAGCTCAGTCGGCCGACTGAACGAATAGCAAGTTCAGTCACCCGATTGAACTCAGTCGCATGTTCAGTCACCCGACAGTATTCAGTCGCATGTTAGGTCAACCGACTAAACTCAGTCGTATGGTTCAATCAAATGGTTAAACCAGACTGATTTCAAACAATTTAATTTGAACTGATTTTTGTTGTGTGGTGATTTAATGTCTATGTGTCTTGTATTACAAATCTTTGGCTGATCGGTGGACCATCAACCCCAAGCACAATATTTTTGCTCATCTGGAAGCCACAACTCGGAACGCTGCCAAGTTTGTTGGCATCATAGCTTTTCTCAAGAGGTCACGGATCCATAGAGCCATATCTACACCGTGCACTCCCTACAGGTCTATACAGCAGGCCTTCTGGGAGGGTGCAGCGGTTGATCGATCTCATGAGCCATAATGCATTAAGAGTACTATTTTTGGACATGCAATAAAGGTGACTGCTGAAGATATCAGGCGAGTACTTGGTCTGGGTGACGATGTTGATCACCCAACCAGGGTACAGGGGGTGCTTCCTCCGGATGAAGTACTCTGGGGACATCAACGTAGGGGTGTTGAACAAAAGCAACCTGTGTCCCCAGTTTAAGTACTTGGCATATGTGATACTAAAGTGCATGGCATCGAGGAGGGGTGGGTTTGATGACCTATCATACCAGATTCAGAATGCCTACATGGCACTAGTACTCAACCACCCCTTCAGTTTCTCCAGCATGATATTTGCCTACCTGATAGAGAACCTTGAGGCAAAGTGAAAGGAGGGATTCTGTATGTACCCCAGATTCTTGTAGATGATTATCAACGAGAAGCTGCCTGCCTTGCCTAAGGAGAGCCACGATGCTGTATCGCTTGAGATTATGGATTACATGACCTTGGGCCGCAGGAAGGTCTACAGGGGGAAGCAAGTCAATCCCCCTGTGAAGAGATTGTTCGGGCATCTAGCCCAGGAGGAGTACGTGGCACCTGCAAGACGTAGGTGGCACCACGAGGAGAGTGATTCAGATGTGGAGTAGATTGCCCTCCCATCTGATGAGTCCAATGACGATGACGGTGACACCGGTGGAGATTCTGGGCCAGCTTCTACTAGGGGCCCCACTACCCATGTTACACCTCCACCACCCACTCATGAAGATACCACCACCGCCAGTTTCCATCAGGACTTCTACCCTCCGGATGAGGAGGAATAGAATGATAACGAGCCACAACCCAGGACAGTGGGCAGTCGTGTGTTTGCTATAGAGCACAGGTTAGAGGCGGTTGGAGGACGCCATGCTGCGTCTGGGAAGCCCACTACTAATCCCACTTTTATCCCAGACCAGCTCAGAGCCCTAGGGGGAGCATCCACCTCGAGGGGCATGAGGAAGAAAAGGATGGCTCAGCCTCACGGGATGATGTCAAAGAGAAGGAGGATGACTTTCATCACTACCACCACCACAACATCCATTACCACCACTCCACTCATATCTACTACCACAATTCCACCCACTACCATAGCTACAACCACCATCACCACTACCACACCCACTCCACCACTTACCCACATCCCATCTACCACCACTACTACTCATCCATCACCACCCACTCATATACCACCCCCAATATTCACCTCTACCACCCCCACTACTAGACACCAAGCGGGACCATCATCCCACCCTAAATTTCACACAAGTTCATCTCTACCCCCCATTGGGGTAGAGGAACAGCTGCCAGCACTCAACCGTATGGTGCTGAAGCTGTTAGCTGCTGATGAAGAAAAGACTGCCAAACTATGTCAACTTGTGGAACTGAACGATACCCAAGCACAACAGATCTCACAGCAAGCTGAGCAAATTGCCCAACTCCAGGAGCAAAATGTCTATTCAGCAAAGATGATAGAGGAGTTGGAGGCTTCTAACAAGACCATTATGCTCAAGCTCAACGGATCAAAGGATGAGCCTCTCAAGATAAGAGAAGGAGATGATGATGATGATGATGATGATGGTGAAGATGATAAGAGTGATGATAGTGAGACAAGTGCTAAAGAAGAGACAAGGGAAAGTTCGAACAGTGATGATGATGATGAAGAAGGAGATGCAGCTGCATCTATATCAGCTCAAGGTCAAGAGAGACGTACAAAGCGAAATCAAGACCAAGGAGCCTCATCTTCTGCCCCTCCTACTAACGCGTCAGCTATTTAAGGGAAAACTAATGTTTAGATATTTATGTACTTGAAAACTTTGTAATTGAATTCTGTATTAATATTATGTAATTAATGTTTATGTATATATTTGATGTTTACTGCTTTGATTATTGACTAATGGTTGATGTGTTACATGTTTTTAATCAAGCAGATCCAAATTTTCAAAGAGATGAATACGATGTTGCTCCACTTTAGTAGATCAAGATTCAACTCATAATTATTCTTGATGTGCAAGGGATGGTCAGGAGATCTGTGAGTTATAGTCCTGAAGAAGGAGAAATAATTCATGATCTCACTGATGAGCAATTGGCCGAAATGTTCCGACTGAATCCTGACGAGATCATGAAGGATGCTCCTACAGTAAACGTGGAAAGTGATGATGAGCTAAATGACATAGACGAGATAGAGATTGAAGATGTCATGGACCAACATTATCCAGAGTATGCTGACAATGAAGGAAATGTCGTTCCAAATCTGGGAGACACCCTTTTCAGTGATACATTCGAAACTCTGGATAAAATGGAACAGGAGTCGGAAAAAAATAAAGAGCAAGCCCAAGCCTCAGACGCGGATGTCAACATCAGAAAGGCTAAATGGGCAGCATGTTTTGCAAAACTCAGAGCCTAACGTAGTGCTCCAATGTCAAATGTCTGCACCAAACTCTATAAAGTGAAGAAGCATCACAAGGTGTCAGGAAAAATTATAGCATGGGCCTATTTTGAAGATCTTAACGTTTATGCTATTAAAAGAGAGAAGGGGGTCGAGTACTTCAGATTCCCATACGATCTGAAGACTCTTCCAGGTTTTGAGCTTAACCAGCTAGCAAAATTGAAGTTGCTATATGCTGACCCTCGTAAGATGTCAGGCTGGTTTGAAGCTACTTTAAAGAGAGAGTACCACACTAGGTGGGTCAACTTCAAACCTCTACAACCAACATGGTATATCAGAAGATCTGAAGTTGTTGCCATTACTGGAAAACCAAAAATAGTGTTGAAGTGTAGTCCTTCGTGCATGATGTCTAGAATCCCTCTACGGGAAATGCCACAGGACTTCACTCCACACTTCAAGTGGTGGTACTACGATTGGAGAACAGGTGAGCGGTCATATGGTTGAATAGAAATGGTAGTATGGAAACTATCAGGGTGTTTGACCCCATGTGGCTAACTAACTTGTCGGCTGATGATGTTTACACCTTATACAAATGGCCACTGTTCTATGACGCGCAAGATATTATGCAAGCCCTCCAATTCCAAAACGTGATTAGACTCTGCTTTGCATTTGAAATACATGAAGGAGTTACAAGAGAGGAGAAGTACAAGAAATATAAGGAGCTTATGAAGAATTTATGACAATAGATGAAACTAGGTCCAAGGGGTAGTTTGTAGATACATGTGTACCTAGTTTATAAACTTAATGTAAAATATCTTTATTGTCTTACACATATGTAATAGAATGGGAACATAATGAAATACAATGTGTGGTTGTACTTATAACGTTTATTATTTCATTGATTAGTATGTTAACGCTTATTGAACTAACTATATAGGTATGTGGCTGTTTAAATAATTCTTAGTTAATAATGATTGAGAAATATGGTTTAACATAATTGTGTGAAGCTCTCATGCCAATGGCCCATGCTAATGGACCATACGCATGAATCACTTCATGCTAATGAACCAGTCGCATGACTGAACCAGGAGACTTGATCAGTCGCATGATTGGAACATGAGAGTGACTCAGTCGCACGACTGAACACTCAGTCGTGCGAATGGATCAACCACATGGTTCAATCACACGACTGAACCATACTAATGATTCAGTCGCACGAATGAGAAACCCTAACCTATAAATACCACATAATTCATGAAAAAACATAACACTTCGAATACATACGTACCCTAGTCGTCCAGAGACCTCGAAGAACCTGTTCCAAGTTCATAGATCACACTAAATCGATTACCAATCATTCTTAACATTTAAATTCAATCTACAATTGTCTCTACATGCGTTCTCACTGATTAGATCGCCAAACAAATAGGATTCCGCACTATTTGATTCGGTATACACGTATATCAGTTAGTATTTCTTCTAGTACACGATCCTTACAAATCTGATCATATCTCTGAGTCCCTCAGCTTCTGGCACTTTAGTGTTTAAATAACCGCTAACATTGTGGAGCTTGCTCCATGAAAGAGTTGCCATATAATCTGCATAAGAGACGTGTGTGTCAGTTTTCATGAGAACTCATGTGTACTATTTATCAGTTTGCATAAGATGAACGTTTTTGTTGTCACATCAAATAGTGAATTTGTTGTTCAACAATCACAGTTTCTATGTTTGAACCATTTATTATATGTTATTTCATTGATTTGTTACACAATTTCATTTTTCATTATACTCTGTTCTTACAACAAACATGACTGTAGAGGTAATCATGATAAGTTGAATTTCTATTAGTTTGCATGTTCATTGAAGTCAAACATGTGTATTATATTACATTAATAAATCAATTTTTTGTGTCCTTCATTATCATTTGTTTCTTTGTTTGATTTAGGTTTAACAGTCCGAAAGTTAGGTCTTGATGAAAAGTTTTTATCTTTTTTTTGGAAATTTCACCTTGTATTCGATGAAACTGTTGTTTGGAATCGATAACAAGAACATGTTGAGTAGAATCACACAGAAATCTTTGATTGTTTATGATGAATATGATCGAAGTGGGTGTACTGTGTATTTGCGCTCGTCTTACTATAAAGTCTCTCAAATTTGAAAAGTATTAAATGACCCGTTTAAATTCCTTTAAATAGTCAAATAATGGCTTTTACAAGATTTTACAAGTTTTAGAGCAAATGCGGTCACCACTGTAGAGAATACGAAAGTGTAAATTTTAAGTCTTTTGGTCATCCGCATTTGTTAACAGTAGCAAATGCGGAAGACAAAATTTTGGACTTTGACTACTCGCATTTGTTCACTGTTGTAAATGCGAAGTGTTGAATTTGTGATTTTATGTCATCTTCATTCAGACACTGTAGTAAATGCGGAAGTTTTGTTACTTCTGTTTTCTGCCATCCGCATTTGTTTACTGTGACAAATGCAGAAGTACAAAGTTCATCAACATTTGAACACTGTAGCAAATGCGGAGGTATAACTTGTGATTTAATTCATCCGCATTAATATACTATAGCAAATGCAGTAGTCTTGTCCTATCCACATTTGTGCACTGTGGCAAATACGAAAGAGCAAAGTCAATCAGCATTTGTTTACTACACCAAATACGGTTGACAACACTTGGTCAGCATTGCACTATAGCAAATGTGAAGCATTTGTGTACTGTAGCAAATGCGGTTCACAGAACTTGTTCAGGAAGTAGAAAAAGTGAATGAACGAAGTTCATCAGCATTTGTCTACTGTAACAAATGCGGTTGATCAAATTTAGTCCACATTTGCTCACTGTAGCAATTGCGGTAGAATAAAATCCACATTTACTTCACTTTGAACTAAAAAGATATTCGCGTTGGTTATATGCATGGGTTACCTTCACCTGCAATAACCAATGCACTTACCTGCATTATGTTTGAACTTAATCAAAGTTAATGTGTCTGAATTGGTTTTTCATATTATGAAGTACTGTCCTTGATTGATTTTTCTTATGAAGTTGACTGTTGAGATTGTCAATTCTTGCTTGGATTGACTTGTATGTCACACGTGATACACGTTTCCCTATTTTGACTGATCTTGGACTTTTCATGCTTCCAAGAATCAGCATAAGCTGAGATACAATGGTATACCTTTTTGCAACAACACCAAAAATCTTCTTGTTTTGTTTTGAAAGTAAGTTAAGCTAGTAAATAAAAATATAGATTTACTCAAAAAAATTTAAATTACTCCCCCTAAAGTTTATATCCACATTTGGATAGAAAGTTTAAAGATTTAAAAACTTTTTTAATTTTATGATGACTATTAATAATGAAGAGAATTATATCTTTTGTTGGAATCATATCAGTCTTACATTACACACGTGCATTCTTTATGATTAAATGGACATGTATATGAACTTGATGATTGAAGGTATGTTTGTCCTATTAAACTCATACCAGGTTGATATTTTGATGCAAATGATTTTTATCATGTTTTCATTTGATTTAATTATTCAATGTGTACCTCACACACACATGCATGGAATGATCAACCATCCTTATACAATGTATGGTAGAACTTTTTCACAACTTTTCTTACCAGGTTCCTTAAGTTATAAGAACTCATTTTCACTAATCCTTATTAGGATTCTTTTACTTTGATCCTTTTCATGATGATCCACATTGGGATTCTTTTTACTTCACTTTGGAAGGTGATCCATGATAGGATTCTTTTGTTCATTCACTTGGAATGTATTGCTTTTGTAGATTCATCCAATTTGGATGTGTTCCTAATTAGGAATCTTTTGGATCAGGATATCTACACTATGTGCATGTTTCATCGGGTCTTTGCTCAGCAAAACAAAGATGAAACTGATGTAGGTGAAAGAAATTCATAAAGTATCATTACCTGGTGTGTTTAGGTTACTACACACATGCACTTAGATAAGCCAATACATACCTGTACTATGTGATGGGTGTTTCACTATTAAATAAGATTTTAATTCATCACTGCATGTATCTTCTCTTCCAAGTTGAGCCTACCAACATATCTGGTCATGACAGTCTTGCAATTTTTGAATTTAAGCACAGTGAATGATACAATGACTATAATTATATCATTTCCCAAAGATTCCTTTCTTCATCAAAGTTGATTTCTTTTTGTGGTTTGCTAATGTTTTTAATTGTTTTTGATGTTTTTCATTGTTTTACTCAAGGTTAATCATACCAATTGACTGAATCAGGAATTCAAACCTACTAGGTTCAAATGACTTGGTAAATAAATCAACTAATTGATTTTCAGTTGGTACTTGAATCAATTTGATTAATCCCTTTTTAGCACAATCTCTCAAAAAGTGATATCTAATTTCAATATGTTTTGTTTTTGAGTGCTGAACTGGATTATTAGTTATGAAAACAGTTGTTGTGTTGTTTATGTAAATTGGCGTGTGCAAGAAGTTAAAACCATAATCAAGCATCTAGTTTTGAATTCAGAGTACTTGAGAGCAACAAGCTGATGTTGCAATATACTCAGCTTCTGCTGTGGACACGGATACATTTGTCTGCTTCTTGCATTGCCAAGATACCAGTCTGGGACCAAGAAATTGACAACCGCCAGAGGAGATTTTCTGTTGAAGTTGCATCCTCCATAATCATTGTCTGTGAAGGCATAAAGATTAAATTCTCCTTCCTTTGGATACCATAACCCAAGAACTGGTTTGCCCTTCAGATATCTAAATATCCTCTTGACTGTATTCACATGTGATTCTTTTGAATCAACTTGATATCTGGCACACACACAAACACCAACCATTATGTCAGGCCTACTGGTTGTTAGATACATAAGTGAACCGATCATTGATCGATAGTGAGTTTGATCCACTGGTTTGCCTTCAGGATCAAGTCCAATCTTTACTTTAGTATCCACAGTTCTTCTGATAGACTGACAGTCAGCAAAGTGGAATTTCTTCAACATTGTTTTCACATATTTTGATTGATTGATGAAGATTCCATTTGTTGTCTGTTGGACTTGCACTCCTAGAAAGAAGGTGAGTTCCCCCATAGCACTCATTTGAAATTTTGAGTGCATAAGGTCTTCAAATTCTTTGCAGAGTTACTTGTTTGTAGAGCCAAATATAATGTCATCCACATAGATCTGGACTAACAGCATATCTTTTCCTCTTGTTCTTCTGAAGAGAGTCTGATCATTCTTTCTTCTTTCATATCCATGTTCAAGAAGAAAGGATGATAGAGTCTCATATCACTTTCTAGAAAGATTCTGATTGTTTCTAGTCTGGCAACAGGTGCAAACACTTCGTCATAGTCGATTCCTTCTTCTTGAGTGTATCCCTGTGCCACTAATCTTGCTTTGTTTTTGATGACGTTCCCTCTATCATTAGTCTTGTTCCTGTACAGCCATCTTGTACCGATAGGGTATTGTCATTCAGGAAGATCTACCAGTTGCCATACTTCTTGCTTCTTGAATTGGAGAAATTCTTCATGGATTGCTTCAATCCAGCTATTGTCTTGAAGTGCTTCTTTGATATTCTTGGGTACTGTTTGACACAGAAAGCATGAGAACAAACAGTTGTTTGCAATACTTGATTTGCTTTTTGTCACCCTCTTATTAAGATCACCAATAATGGTTTCAACTGGATGGTTCTTGTGTATTCTTGTGGTTGGAATGGAGTCACCAATAATTGTTACACCAAGATTGGAGACATTCAATTCATTATGGTCAGAGGCACATTCATCTAGTACTGTTGTTGAATTATGAAGATTGTCAGACTCTATTTCAGTTCCTGCTTCAGCTTCAGTAGCACTATGATTGCTAACATCATTTGATGTCCTTTGCGTTTCAATTGGAGGAGTAGCCTGTTTTTGATTTCTGACCTTAGTTGACAGATCATCTGAGTGAGATGGACCAGGCTTGGACCTCCTTCAGAAGAAGCACTAAGGTTTGTGAAGGTTGTCTAATGGGATCAGCTTGAAGAGGAACATCTTCATTCATGCATTCATCAAATGTAAGAGGAATCAATGGAACATCATCTCTTCTTTCTACAGCTGATGAAGTATCACTTGAATTTATATTTCCTACATCAGACAAGTTAAATTGATCAAATGAATTTGTAATCATGTTAATATCAAACAACCAGTCAGGACCATTTGTAGATTTGGGAAACGAATGTTCCTTGAATTGAACATTTATTGATTCATTAATAATGTTTAATCTAGGATTAAACACTCTGTAAGCCTCTGACACAGAAGAATAACCTACAAAGAATCCTTCATCAGACTTGGATGAAAACTTTCCCAAATAGTTTCAGGTGTTTAATATTGAGACAGGACTACCAAATGATTTGAGGAATCCAATAAATGGTTTCCTATGAAAGAGCAGTTCATAAGGAGTCATGTTACTTTCTATTACAATTAGAGTTTGATTTTTTACAAAGCACGATGTATTAATTGCTTCTGCCCAGAAGGTGATTGGTAGTTTAGCATCGGTTAGCATCGTTCTTGCTACTTCAATCTGTGTTCTATTTCTCCTTTCAGCTACCCCATTTTGTTGAGGAGTTCTAGGAACACTAAATTGATGAGCAATGCCTTTGGTTGCACAAAAGGAACTCATACGTTCATTTTTGAATTCAGTACCATTATCACTTCTTATTATTTTGACCTTAAGATCAAGTTGATTTCCAATTTTAGTGATAAATTCTTGTATGATTTGGGATGCCTCATTTTTATGAAGTAAGAAGTACACCCATGTGAATCGTTAAAAGTCATCAATGATCACTAAACAATACTGTTTCTTTCCCATACTCATTACATGAGTTGGTCCAAAAAGATCCATGTGAAGTTACTTCAATGGAGTATTGTTAGTGTTCACCAGCTTGGTTTTGTGAGACGATTTGTGTTTTTTTCCTTTGTGGCACACTAAACAGTGATCAATAAAATGAAATTCTTTTTCAGGAATACCAATGAGATGGTTTCCTTTGACCAATTTGTTCATGTTTTTAAAGATTCTGTGCCCCAAACGTCTGTGCCAAAGCTGTGACTCATCAAATGATGCTTTTGACAAAAGACATGTTTCTTCTTTAGGTGATGCAGAACACAGGTTTAAGACATGTGTATTATTCTTCCTTGGGGTCTTTAAGACAACCCATTCCTCAGAGATCTGAAATCTAGGTTTCAGAATGTAGCAATGATTGTCTGTAAAGTTAGGGGAATATTTCTTGTCGGAGATCTGAGACACGCTTAGCAGATTGAAATTCAGCTGTTCACAATAGTTCACTCTGTCAAAGCTCAGCATCCCGTTTGTCACAAATCCTTCACCTGTAATCCTACCACCCTGTGAATCTCCACCAAATGCCACAGTAGTTCCTTGTATATGCTTGAAGTCATGAAGGAGGGAACGATCTCCAGTCATGTGTCGGGAGCATCCACTGTCTACGTACCATATGCTATTAGACCTGTGTGGATGAACTTGCAAGAAAAAAGAACTAAATAGAATAAGGAACCCAAGCCATGATGATCTTGGGCTTCCCGTTCCTATTCATAATGGTGAATTCTTGGTATTTCCCTCTAAATTGTGGTTTAGATGGAGGTGTCCTGGGAGAATTTTGGTAATGACTTGGTTGAGTCATCTCATCAACATCTACTGAAGATTCAGATGAGTAATGAAATAGTTGGTCTATGTTTCTTTGTAGAAATTTATCTCGCTTTTCATTATCAAAAGTAGGTTTTTGTTTTGGAAGGTCAATTTTGTGTTTCATTGTAAGATGTTTTCTTTGACCCTTCCACAATTCCTTCAAAGTACTTATGTCATTTCTTGATCTAGAAGTCCTAGATTGATTATTGTGAAAATGGGGTCTGATAGAATGTATAATAGTTAATGTTTTTAAGATGGGCTTGTGTTGGGGAATTCTCAAACCCTTCTGATTGAAGTAACAATCAGATGTATTATGATTGTTCATGTCACAGACTAAACAATACTTGTTGAAATAGCAGTTTTTAGTGGAGTGATTGTTCATGTCACAAATAGAACAATATTGATTAAAAAAGCATTCAACTGCCTTGTGATTTAACATTTCACAAATGTCACAATACATTTGTTTGTTTCTTGAATCAGATTTTGCCTTGTGTGACTTAGGTGATATTTTATTTTACTGAGTCACTTTCTTTTCTTTAGGAGATGAATCAAAATCAGCCCTTTTTGTAGTTTGCTTCACAACACTACCTTTGTTTGATTTTCTAGGTTGTTTCTGTTTCTTCAACCCATTTCTTACCTTTTCCTCGAACTAATCAACATGTTCCTTGATGCAGATATCAAACCCAACTCCCTACCTTAATCTTGAAGACTGAGGGTCTGATAATGTTTTATGTGTTGAACCCTGTGATCCTTTTTTTTCTTTTGCAGTGAAATCTTTTCTGATTTGCTTGAATTTTTAGGAGATATGATCTCATTATCAGAATTGCTCTCAGCAGTGGGTTTCACTAACTTCACATATTTCATTTTACCTTGTAAAACAGAGGGTATGAATTTTATAAAAGGGACTATTGCTTTTACAGGGCTTGAGGGTTTCATGACACTCACTGTCTTGTCTGAACACTCTTTGATTTTGATTGGGTGACCTAACTTGATATTATCCTCATTTCTTTCAATATAAATGTTAGGTTTGTTTTGAGGATTGGTCACTTATTTTACTATAGATTTAGGTTTCATAGTTTTAGTTTCAATTTCTTCAGTGAGTGAGACAGATTCAGACATGACAGTGTAGTTGTTATTGTATAGTAGAGGACATGAATTATACCCAATCCCCGACATGTCCTTTGGATCCTTTTGAGAATCAAGCATCTCTTGCAGCTTGACTGAGGACATTTGAAACTTTTCAAGTTTCACATCACTCATTGTGTGTTGAGCCTTAGATTGAGCTAACTTTTCAGTAAGTAACTCATTCTCAACTAAAAGAGTGTACTTCTCACCAGGCAGTTTTTCTATGTCAAAGATAAGAGATTGATTTTGATTTCAAAGCCTTTTATTTCTCTCTTCATCATCTCTGACTTTACCTTTTCTTCTTTAATTTTATCTGCCAGTTTATGGTTGTGCTCCCTATAACCTTGCAATTCATTAATACATTTTTCACTACAAAGGTTAGATTTTACCTCTATAGGCATTGGAGATGGACCATCATTGATGTGAGCCATAAGAGCATGATTTTGAAATTGAGGCTTGACTTCCTCTGCATACACGCTCTAGTCACATACCCCATCTTGCTTTATCACTAGAGCACTGGTAGAAGACTGACTACTTCCATGAGCTTGATTTGTCAGTTGGGGTGGATTTTGATATGATTGGTGTTGATGAGAATGATGATATTGTTGTTGTTGGTTGATGGAGTGAAAGCTTGAGTTAGGTTGTGAGGATGACAGGCCTAGAGAGTTCCTTTGATAGTTGTTTCTCTTGGGGGCATTGCATTCTCTGGAGAAGTGGCCAGCCATGCCACAATTGAAGCATTTCACCTTGGATTTATCATATCCAAGTTTTGTATTTCATTTAGGCTCAGCTTTCTACATTTTCTAAAGAATTTCTTGGCTCTCATGGCAATCATGGCCATTTGCCATTATAGATCCATTTCTTCTACATCATTAGGATGTATTTCCTCTAGATCTTCCTAAATTAGATGAGCAGAAGTGAGTCTTCCTCCTAAGTATGCTTCAAAGCTTGCAACAAAGGCATTGTAAGTTGCATTTTGTTCTTCTGATCTTCAGTCTTCAGGAGTGGTTTGAGGAGCAGCAATGACTCTGGATGTTTGAGATGATGTTGATGGATGATTGATTGGTGGAGTTGCAATGAACCCAGTGTTGTTCAGTTGATCTCTTGATGAGATAAAATCATCCTCCTCAGTGATGAAGGCATTTTCCATAAAATGAGATTCTGATGGAAATTTGTAAGCCTCAATCACTCTTGGTCCACCAAGATTTCTGCTTCTTTCATCAAGTTCTAATGCTTCTATTTTGGCTATCATGATATCCAAAGTAGTACTCTCAAGATCAAGAGTATTTTTCAGCATTGTTACATTCTGTTTCCAGCTTTCAGGGAGGTTGTGAAGCATTTTCTT
>BJCM01180838.1:0-30566 GCA_018326385.1 Flaveria bidentis
GCATGATGGTATGTGTGATGTATGTTATGTATGCATGCTGATATGTATGAAGATTTGCATGATCATGTTGATGTTCCTGTTTGTGTATGTTCATCTTCCCGTGGCTTTGCGTTGAATGTTAATGAAAGAAATGATTAAGTATTATGTAACGTAAAGTGGAAGATAATGAAAAGAGGAACGAAATAATGAATGCATGCATTAATGAATGAATGAAAGTATGAAAGGCTTGCAAGCAAATAAAAGGAGGTTCACAACTCATTAAGAGTTGTTAGCTCAACTGTGTGTGTATTTACAGCGTGCGATTTTGGCTAACTCATAAGGGTCCATACACACAGTAAGAGTTCAGTCTTGGTGACTGCTCTAATATGTGCGATTTCCTAATTACTGTGTGTATATACAGCGTGCGATTTTGGCTGACCCATAAGAGTTCACACACACAGGGGGAGTCAGTCCTAGTGACTACTCCATACGTGCGATATGGGGTCCTTGTCGCTTAACCCTAGATGATATGGCCTTGTGCTTAAGAGGGGGGGTTAAGCATATGACAGGACCTAGATAAAAGTGAAAAGATAATAAAAGTACAAAAAATGCGATAAGTACGAAATGTGCGAAATGTACGAAACAAACGATGATGAAGATAATAACTATTACCTTGATGTACGTATGATGTGTGATCACGTTCGATAGTAATGAAAATGTTTTAACGAATGAAAGGTAATATAATGTTTTTTGTAAAACTAGAACTCACTCAGCAACACTGACTTTTTATGCATTTTCCAGTTGGCAGGTAAGGTTGCTGAGGATGGCACGGGGCGGCTACTTGGCTCTTTTTTTGGATGGCATCCAATTTTATAATGCTTTTGTGATGTAATGCAACAAGTATTTTGTAATGTGATAACGATGTATTATTTTGCAAAAGCTTTTATAATGGAATGAAATGTTATTTTTTTGAATGTTTCCGCTGCGGTGTTTATTTAAGTTAAATGTAAATATATGTTTTATGTGCGTGATTGACCAGCTGTGAGCGTCCCGGGAACGCGGCCTTACACATAGACAATCAACTGTTGATACCATGGTACTATACATGTATGAAATGTTTCATTTCTTATTTACAGGAAAGTATGTTACAAATACTCTTTAATAAAGGGTGATTTTAGCTCATTTACTTATAACTAGGGTTTATACCTTACACATGCGTTGTGCGTCAAGATTTAATTATTAAATCGAATAACATCATACCGCTAATTCTCCGTCCAAGACAAAATGCGGCTCAGAACCAATGGTCGGTTACGGCTATAAACCAAAAATGGTTGCCAAGCCAGGGCAACCAACATCAATTTTTGTATATCATCACAACCACAAAACAACAAAATGATGATCAAATCACCATCTAAAACAGGCTCAAATAAGAAAATGGTCATTATCAGGCATACCATTCGCTTAACAGATATACATGCACTGTAAAGTAGCACCCAATGCAAAATGGATAGTAAATCACTATTCATTCCCTTCATGAACTAACATATAGGTTAGTATTTTTCCATCTCAAATGCGCTAAGGCCTGCCATCATCGACAAAAACATTTTCCCGACAACAATAGCAAGACAACATCATGGTGGTGGTAAATATCAACAAAGGAAAAACCAAAACATAACAGAGTTTACGCCCGCCTTTTAACAAAGTCTCAGATGAAGCATGGCTCATTGTCATGGACACAAGAACTTACAACACGCACAAACATAACATCATCATACATGGACTCAGCCTCAAATGAAAAAGAGCCCATTATCATTCACACAGTGAATCAAAGAAGCATAAGGGCAAATCCGAAACCCTAAAAGGGCATTATGGAGATAAATAATTAGAGAAGCAACAAAGGCGGTTGAACTACCAATATCACCACCTCAACCAGAAGTGGGAGGCAGAATTGTAATCGTCTCCACTGCCATGGAGTAGTTTGTTGGTTTCAGGAAAAGATTATACACATAAAACTCATACATTTCATTAGTTCTCAAATGTACATTAAATAGAGAAAAAGAAATTAACTTACCCACTAACCCATTACTCCATTATCTAGAGCCACTAATCTTGCTAACTAACTATGACTCATTAATATTTTAAAACATGTGACACAATAAACTTTCTAATAACCCGTGACCTGTTCACCATAACTTGATCCGACTTGACTCGATCAAGATTATCCCAACATTCACCCCCTTAATCTTGATCTAGTTCTCGGTTTGTTGCTTCTTTCTTTCTTTCTTTCTTTCTTTCTTGCTTACTTGCTTATCTTGTTCTTTCTTTCAATACCCGGTACCAGTTTTCTTGCTAATCTTGCTACTTTCTTGCTTAATTCGAATCTTTCTTTCTTACTTCCTTACTAACTTGCTTACTTTCTTGCTTGATGAACCAAATATGGCTCTGATCTTGCTCTTACTATATGAACCTCACAGGTCCATGTAACGCCCGGAAATTTTCCCTGAAGCCGACGAAAGAAGAAAAGAAATAAAGTCCAAAGTCGAGGGACCAAACTCGCTAATGGGAGAAACTTGGATGAGTGGAAGTATAAATAGGGAGGGCAGCCCACACCCTCCCCATTCTTGCCATTTTCAGCCAAAAAGAGGGAGATGAGAAGGAGAAAAGAGGAGAAAAGCTTGGTTCGGGTTGATTCGAGCGTGGAAATCGACGTGTAGCGAGTCAAATCGAAGCTCTACTCGACGAGATCGTTTATGTGAGTTCTAGGAGCCCTCTTTTACACGTTTTCAACTGATTTTGGGGCTGGAACACATCTGAAAACCCTTTTTGAGTTTTTGGGTGTAAACCCGTTTTGTATGTATGTGTATGTGTATGATTCGTTTGGGGCTTGATTTCATGCTTGGTTATGCTTGAATGAGGTCGTGGTATGTTTTCCTAAGGTTTAGAATGGCTGATTTGAGCATAAAAGAGGTTTGGAAGAGGTTGGAGGCCGAAAACGCCGCTGTAGTTTGGGATGAACTGCATTCTGCATCAGCTTGGGCTAAGCGACCGACTTGAGTGCGATTGGAGGCCATACGGCCGATTGGCGTGCGACTGAGGTCCATACGCACGATTGCCATACGACTGAGGTCCATACGCATGATGATCATGCGACTGAAGTTCATGTGTCCGTATGGCATGCAATTGATGGAGTGTGCGACTAAGGTTTATTCGCACGAAGCTTATGCGACTGGAGTCCATGTGCGTGGAGGCCATGCGACTGAAGTTCATTCGCACGATGGGTATGCGACTGAAGCCCATGCGCCTGAAGTCATGCGATTGAAGGCCATACGCATAGAAGCTATGCGACTGAGAGTCCATATTCATAGATGTCCATTCGCCCATAGGTCCATTTGCATAGGGTCCATTCACCTGATGTCCATTCGCCTAAGTGTTCAGTCGCCTAGAAGGCCATGCGACTGGAGGGTGTCCATACGCCCAAGTCGGGCTCTTACGCCCGAAAAAACAACGGTTAAGTTTATGACTTTCGAGGGAAAGTGCAGTTGTGAGTTTTGACTCGGGAGGTTCCCGGAGGTTCGTGTAAATTGACTTTCAAGGTCATAGACGTTATGTTGGGCATGTTGATGATGATGATGATTATGCGATGCATGCTGACGTGTGATGCCATATAGTTATGTGCGATGCGATGCGTGTGATTCGTGTGATGATGATGTCGTGTGATTGTGCATGTTATATGTTATGCATGATGTATGTTATGGGTGTGCGATGTCGCCTTGTGTGATTGATGTTGTATGTTTTTATGTTCCTTATTATTATGTATGATTGTCTTCCCGTGGTTTACATTGAACGTTAATAAATGTAATGAAAGTATTATGTAACATAAAGCAGAAGATAATGAAAAGAGGAACGTAATGAATGAATGCAAGCATGAACGAATGAATGAGAGTATGGATGGCTTGCAAGAGGAAGAAAGGAGGTTCATGACTCATTGAGAGTTGTTAGCTCAACTGTGTGTGTATTTATAGCGTGTGATCTTGGCTAACTCATAAGGGAACATAGGCACAGTGGGAGTTCAGTTTTGGTAACTGATCCAATACGTGCGATGTGCTATTTACTGTGTGCTATGTAGCGTGCGATTTTGGCTATCTCATGTGGATTATGTAGCGTGCGAATTTGGCTAACCCATGAGATGGCGTGCGATTCTGGCTACACCCCAAGAGTTCTTACACACACAGGGGGAGTTGGTCTTGGTGACCACTCCGTTGGTGCAATTTCTGCGATATGTACGATGGATAACATGAGGGACTATAGACACAGTGAGAGTTCAGTTTTGGTAACTGCTCCGATACGTGCGATGTGGTATTTACTGTGTGCTATGTAGCGTGCGATCTTGGCTACCTCATGTGTGCAATCCGTGCGATATGTACTTCGGGTACGATGATGCAAGGGTGCGATTTGTGCGAAAAGTGTGATATGTATGAAATGGATGAACGGAAGAAATGATGTTAGAAATGAAGGAAACAAATGAAAGATGTAACGAACGTAAAGAAGATAATAATTATATTATCTCTATGTATGTATGTTGTGTGATCGTGTACAAAATTAACGAATGGTTTTAAATAAAGAAAAGTATGTTTTATTATAAAACTAGAACTCACTCAGCAACGTTGACTTTGATGTGTTTCCGGTTGGCAGACATGTTGCTGAGGATGGCACGAGGCGACTACTCAATTCCTTTGGGATGACATCCATTGTTATAATGCTTTTGTAATGAAATGTAAAATGATATTGTGTAGTGAAAGGTTGTATTATTTTGAAAAAGCATTTTGACGAAATGAAAATGTTGTTTTTAATGTTTCCGTTGCAACGCTTTTATGAAAGATGATAAAAATATATGTTTTATATGTGATGAAAGACCAGCTGTAAGCGTCCCGGGAACGGGGCCTTACAAGTTGGTATCAGAGCCAAAGTTTAAGTGAAATGGGTAAATTTTCAAAATAAACCTTAACTTAAACTGAGAATGGGACGGAAAGGAAATGAGATGCCAATCTGAGTAGCTGCGTGCCATCATGTATTTTCGTAATGTTAACCGGTATTACGTGTGCATGTTATATGTTTATGTGTTGCTGGTAGATTTAAATACTGATGTAGTCAGGACAGGTAATGCTTGAGGTATGAAGAGTAAAGTAAGTGGGTAATCACAACTGGCCACTATAACTAGGGACTTACTATACTTGACATAAACTGAGTTGTTTCCTTGAATGATCGTGTTGGTGTTTGAATCTTTCAGTGTGTGTTAGAAGATGGCCGGTGGTAGATATTCTAAAGCTTCACATGGTGGAGGCGGTGGTGGATGTGGTGCTGAACCACGGGTCACGAGAGGAAGACCTAGAGTGGAGAAAGTGGTTCATGAAGAACCCGAGACCCCTCATCAGGAGGGCGGTGATGAGAGTGCAAATCTGAGAGCCTCGATGAGAGAGGCGGTTGCGGAGGAAGTGCATCAGGCCATGCAGACGATCCTACCTCTGTGGTGACCGAAGTGATAAAGGCCGTTAGAGATGGAGAGAGAAAGGAAAGGGATAGACCTTCGGGCGAAAGGAGACGACCCGAGACTGAAACGGTTCTATCTGATGATGAAGAGGAAGAAGAAGAAGAGCCTGTGCAGGAGGTGGCACGAGGTTGTAACTATGGGGCGTTTCAACGATGCAATCCCCCAACTTTTGATGGTAATGGCACTACTGCTGCTGCTCACCGATGGGTGAGGGAAATGGAAGTTGTTTTAAATATCAGCAAGTGCCGAGAAGACTAGAAGGTAAAGTTTGCTGCCTACTCGTTTGTGGACTCGGCTCATGCTGGTGGGACAACATAGTCCAAGTTGAGGGTAGCCGGGCTATCGGAAGGATGAGATGTTGGAGTTGAAAAGGCTGGTGATTGAGGAGTTCTGTCCTCACCGTGAGATGGATAAAATTGAAAGAAACTTCCTGCTGCTAGAGGCGGGAACACCAGCAAATTCAACGAAATGGCATGGTTGGTGCCGGATCAGGTGACGCCTCTTTCGCAAAAGATCAAGAGGTATATTCAGGGCTTGCCGGCGGATATCCGTAGGCACATGATCGCTGCCTGACCGAACATGTTTAGGTCTGCAGTTGATTTGGCAGTAAGGTTGTATGATGAAGAACTGTGGTGGTGGTGGTTCTGAAGACAGCGAGAAAGGTGATGGAGACCGGAATTGGAAGGGAAAGAGAACTGGACGGGGTGGTGACCCGACAAACAATAAGCACGTACGGGGGGATGACCGCCGTATGGTCACACCTGGTGCGGGGACGAACAGATGTGGTAAATGTGGGATAGAGCATTCGGGAGAATGCAAAAGGGGACCAAACACTTGCTTCAAGTGTGGGAAGCCTGGTCATATGGCTAGAGAATATGGGACTGTGAAATCTTTCAATTGTGGAGAAGTTGGCCACTTAAGTAGGGACTGTAAGAAGCCAAGGGCGGAAGGTTCGGGAGTGAAGAAGGTTGGAGGAGAAGGACAGAGGGCGAACGTAGCGAACAACACGATGATGCAGGAGGAGGCTAGAGTGGACCTCGATGTTGTGTCGGGTACGTTTCTAGCAAATCAATCTTTAGCTTTTGTGTAGTTCAATTCTGGCGCTGGTAAGAGTTTTATTCCTGCTGCTTTCTATGCTAAAGTGCATGTTAGTAGTAAGAGTATAGATACGCCTTTCGATGTGGTCCTAGGAGCGGATTGTTTGGCGGACTACGAAGTAAGCATTGTGTGCCGCAAAAGATGATACGGTTGACAGCGCCTGACGGGATCACGGTGACGGTTTAAGGAGATCGAGTCACGATGATTCTGAAGGTGATTTCGATAACGGTGGTAGGAAAGTGCATGTGGTGTAGACGCATTGCCTACTTGGCCGATGTAAGGTATGTGGAGACACTAACGTCCCAACTGTCAAATGTACCGAGACCCGAGTAAAGATTATTGGTGGCCGGGTATGAAGCGTGATATGGTGGAGTACGAGAGTAGATGCCTTACTTGTTCACAACTGAAGGTTGAGCACCAAATGTCATATGGGAAGTATTGAGGTGATCAAGGCTACGACTGAGCCGCTCGAAAGGATCAAAGTCTTGATGAAGGTAGCCCAAGGATAGACAAGAAGCCGTATGTTGATAAACGGCGTAGACCGATAGAATTCCAGGTGGGAGACTGGAAAAGAGATGAGACGGTATTGCCGCGCTGCCTTAAGGAATAATAGGTTTCGGGGAAGAAACCTATATAAGGGGGGTGGACTTGTAACACCCAGAAATTTTCCTTGAAGCCGACGAAAGAAGAAAAGAAATAAAGTCCAAAGTAGAGGGACCAAACTCGCTAATGCGAGAAACTTGGATGAGTGGAAGTATAAATAGGGAGGGCAGCCCATACCCTCCCCATTCTTGCCATTTTCAGCCAAAGAGAGGGAGAAGAGGAGGAGAAAAGAGGAGAAAAGCTTGGTTCGGGTTGATTCGAGCGTGGAAATCGACGTGTAGCGGGTCAAATCGAAGCTCTACTCGACGCAAACATTTATGTGAGTTCTAGGACCCCTCTTTTACACGTTTTCAACTGATTTTGGGGCTGAAACACATCTGAAAACCCTTTTTCGAGTTTTTGGGTGTAAACCCGTTTTGTATGTATGTGTATGTGTATGATTCGTTTGGGGCTTGATTTCGTGCTTGGTTATGCTTGAATGAGGTCGTGGTATGTTTCCCTAAGGTTTAGAATGGCTGATTTGAGCTTAAAAGAGGATTGGAAGAGGTTGGAGGCCGAAAACCGCCGCTACAGTTCGGGATGAACTGCATTCTGCATCAGCTAGGTCTAGGCGACCGACTGGAGTGCGATTGGAGGCCATACGACCGATTGGCGTGCAACTGAGGTCCATGCGCACGATTGCCATGCGGAGGTCCATACGCATGATGGTCATGCAACTGAATTTCATGTGTCCGTAAGGCATGCGATTGAAGGAGTGTGCGATTGAGGTTCATTCGCACAAAGGTTATGCGACTGAAGTCCATGCACCTGTAGGCCATGTGACTTATGTTCATTCGCACGAAGGGTATGCGACTGAAGCCCATGCGCCTGAAGTCATGCGATTGAAGGCCATATGCATAGAAGCTATGCGACTGAGAGTCCATACGCATAGATGTCCATTCGCCCATAAGTCCATTCGCATAGGGTCCATTCGCCTGATGTCCATTCGCCTAAGTGTTTAGTCGCCTGGAAGGCCATGCGACTGGAGGGTGTCCATACGCCCAAGTCGGGCTCCTACGCCCTAAAGAACAACGATTTACTTTATGACTTTCGAGGGAAAGTGCAGTTGTGGGTTTTGACTCGGGAGGTTCCCGGAGGTTCGTGTAAATTGACTTTCGAAGTCATAGACGTTATGTTAGGCATGTTAATGATGATGATGATGCGATGCATGCTAACGTGTGATGCCGTATAGTCATGTGCGATGTGATGCGCGCATTTCGTGTGATGATGATGTCGTGTGATTGTGCATGTTGTATGATATGCATGATGTATGTTATAGGTGTGTGATGTTGCCTTATGTGATTGATGTTGTATGTTTTTATGTTCCTTATTATTATGTATGATTGTCTTCCCGTGGTTCGCGTTGAACGTTAATGAATGTAATGCAAGTATTATGTAACGTAAAGCGGAAGATAATGAAAAGAGGAACGTAATGAATGAATGCAAGCATGAACGAATGAATGAGAGTATGGAAGGCTTGCAAGAGGAAGAAAGGAGGTTCACGACTCATTGAGAGTTGTTAGCTCAACTGTGTGTGTATTTATAGTGTGCGATCTTGGCTAACTCATAAGTGAACATAGACACAGTGGGAGTTCAATTTTGGTAACTGATCCGATACGTGCGATGTGGTATTTACTGTGTGCTATGTAGCGTGCGATTTTGGCTACCTCATGTGGATTATGTAGCGTGCGATTTTGGCTAACCCATGAGATGGCGTGCGATTCTGGCTACACCCTAAGAGTTCTTTCACATACAGGGGGAGTTGGTCTTGGTGACCACTCCGTTGGTGCAATTTGTGCGATATGTACGATGGATAACATGAGGGACTATAGACAAAGTGGGAGTTCAGTTTTGGAAACTGCTCTGATACGTGCGATGTGGTATTTACTGTGTACTATGTAATGTGCGATCTTGGCTACCTCATGTGTGCGATCCGTGCGATATGTACTTCGGGTACGATGATGCAAGGGTGCGATTTGTGCGAAAAGTGCGATATGTATGAAATGGATGAACGGAAGAAATGATGTTATAAATGAAGGAAACGGATGAAAGATGTAACGAACGTAAAGAAGATAATAATTGTATTATCTCTGTGTATGTATGTTGTGTGATCGCGCACGAAATTAACGAATGGTTTTAACGAAAAAAAGTATGTTTTATTATAAAACTAGAACCCACTCAGCAACGCTGACTTTAATGTGTTTCCAGTTGGCATGTATGTTGCTGAGGATTGCACGGGGCGACTACTCAGTTCCCTTGGGATGACATCCATTGTTATAATGCTTTTGTAATGAAATATAAAATGCTATTGTGTAATGAACGGTTGTATTATTTTGCAAAAGCATTTTGACGAAATGAAAATGTTGTTTTTAATGTTTCTGCTGCAACGCTTTTATGAAAGATGATAAAAATATATGTTTTATGTGCGATAAAGGACGAGCTGTAAGCGTCCCGGGAACGGGGCCTTACAGTCCACTTTCTTACTCTTGCTACTTGCTATTTTCCTTGCTTTGATTCTCATAAACTTGCTTAATAACACATGATTCATACGCCATTACAGGTCTCGATTACAAACCTGAAATTACTGACAAACCTGAAATTACTGAATTGATATCATGCTTAATACCCTATTCTTATAACTCATATGACTGTAACCGGTCCCGATTTGGTCATCGTTACAACCCCGAAACTTGGCCCAAAACACCTCGCGTTGGCTTCTCTTTCTCGATCTCGGCCTTAAATTTTAAATTGCATCATCATACATATCCTTCACCTGCTTGCCTACTTTGTTTATTTCTTTGATTAAATTCATTGAACAATCTCTATATTTCACCAAGTAGGATGCTTGCTTGTTTTAAACAAATTACAACCGTACAAATGGAGGTGTGTGGTTACTGTGATTTCGGTGGCTTTCTCCTTTTCTTTTGATGATCTGTGCTTTCTCTTCAATTCTTTGATCAACTTCGAAAATGATTGTTCTTCACCGTTCCAATCACCACTTGCTTCTCCTATCGTTTCGTTGATTATTAGCTTGCTTCCGGCGACAGCAACCAAGGCTGTCGCCTTGCTTCTTCAATTTCTTTTCTCTAACTCTCTAATCGGCCCTCTTTTTCTAACCTTGATCTCTGATACCACCAAATGTTGGTTTCGGGCCAATATTATACTAACAAAACTCATACATTTCATTAATTCTCAAATGTACATTAAATAGAGAAAAATAAATTAACCTACCCACTAACCCATTATTTTATTATCTAGACTCACTAATCTAGCTAACTAACTACGAGCCACTAATAATTTAAAACAAATGGTACCATAAACTTTCTAATAACCTGTGATCCGTTCACCATAACTTGACCCGATCAAGATTAACCCAACATTGATCTAATGAAAAATTAGATGGGGAAGACCCTTAAAAGGGAAGAAACAAACCACTTGTACATCACGCTTTAAAGCATGTACATGCATCATAAAGGAGTACACAATGCAAAAAGAGTAGTAAATCAAACTGTTCATCAGACTTCTTTTAACATATAGGTAAATATGTTGGGTTAGGTCATTTTTCTCTTAAAGAGAAAATAAGAAAAATGTTAAGAAGGAAACAAGTTGTCGATAAGTCTTATTCAATTAGTTTCGGATGAGACACCTTATGGTTTTCAATATGGAGGTCATGGGTTAGTGTTTCACTTCTGTAATATGCTTCAGGTGGGTCAGAGGTTTTATAACACTGAGTTTTTGATAGCAGGTTTTCCTTGAAATGATGAGTGGGCAGGGTCCACGAGTGCTATCTATATTTGTAAGGTGTGGGTGGTCTTTCGCCAAATGGCTTACCAGGGTGACCGTGCTTATAGAATTCATTGGCCATATAAAATAAAGAAAGAAACGGGTCGAAAGAATAAGTTGTTAAAATTGCATCGTGTTAGTAATGTATCAATCCTTTGAAAGAATATATGGAATGCTTATTACGCTTATTAAGTGGTATAAGAATGACTTGTTTTAAGATGGTTAATTTATCTAATCAATTTAAGAGCAAAGTAGGGTTTTTGTTGAGTAATTTATGTTATATAAAAACGAAAGCTGGTAAAAAGATAAATTTTTAAAAAATTTATACTGTTAGAATGATATAATTTTGTACTCTAGCATCGTAACTACTTACAATAAGGTAAAGAATTATAATATAAAGCAATGACCCGCTTACATTAATAGAGGTGAAAAAACTAGTTTTTAAGCTGGAATTGATATTGATACCGGTTTATAACCTACCTTACCCATATGGTTGAAATTCATTTCTAACCTATATAAGAAAACTCGTTGAACCTGAATTGAATTGGATAAAACCTAGTTTCAAACCATAACTAGTTCCATTCTGAAGTGATCGTTTTACTCTCCCAAGAACAATTAAAACTAGAACCGGTTAGGCCAAAAGCCAATGTTGACTATCTTTGACTCATACCAAACTAGTTTCAATCCAAACGTATGGGTTTAAAACCCCAAATGTTCATTTCTACTTATGTGGATGCTACTTTTTACGTTTTATGCAACATGTTTTAGCTATTTTACCCGCATCTCCTTTAAGGATTAAAAGTCGACAGAAGAACTAATTAATAATGTAAATACATGACTCGGTTACAGAGTTAATTAACGAACTGCATTTTTGATAATACTGTCATCATTGCGGTGATCCCTTTTTGATAGTAACGGTATAACAACTTTGAAAATTTTATTAATTTGTGATAATTGTCATTTCTTCTATATTTTTTACCCAAATTGTTATTTTACCAAAAATTTAAAAATGTAATTACTGACCATTATAAATAGTTAAATAAGAATATCTCGCTTAACTAAAATAGATGCCATGTTGACTTATAACTTAACATCGAAAATGGAGCGATCCAATCAAGTGATGACATGTAGCCTAAAACTGCATCATCTTGGGTTTAGGCTGAATAGCAAAAAATTTTGATCTATATGTATAGAATGTTACTTATTTGTTCACTTACGGTTACTCGGAGTAGAGGTGCACAAATTAGTTAATGGTAAAAAACCGGATTATAAAATAACAAGTTAGGTAACTAACTGGTGTAACTGGTTAGGCTATTTTATTGAACTGGTTAATCAGTATCGGTTAAAAATGGCTTTTATTAATATATTTTTTATATAAATAGTTTTATTAAAGTTATCAAGTAAATGATCTTTATCATGATGAATGAGAGATATTGAGATTGAGTGAACCAGATGAAGATAATGGTTCATCTGATTATGGATTGGATCAAAAGAATGAAGAGATGGGAGATTTGATGGGGATTCTAAACCTAGGAGGAATGAATCAAGATTAAGGAGATTATTAGAAATTAATATTTTGGTTCAATGATGTATACCGGTGAACTAATATAGAAAGGGTGAAATAGTTCATTTGAGAAACTTTTTTTCAATTTTTTTGTATTTGAATGTATATCTTTGAGTTAGTTCTATTATAGCATGGTGGTCGAGATAAATTTGCATCCGAATGTATCGTCTACCATCTCATAGGTAATGTAGCTTATATCCTCTACCATCTCATAGGTAATGTAGCTCATGAATCCTTTGAGAGTTGATAATAATATATCAAGTAAACCAGACACAAAGAATAATTTTCAAGATACTTTTATATACTACTTCTCAACTCAAAATGTTACAAGACTCTATCAAGCATGTGAAATGAGTTATAATGAGAAACTATATATACTATTATCTACAATCAGTTATACTTCGATACCAGCTGGAAACTTACGACTAAACAAATACTACATTGCTAGAAGTAAGGTATCTATGTTAAACTACTATCCTAGATAAGGTAGTCATGACATGTCCACGACTTACCTTTTGTCGCCAAGTAAAGTTGGTAACTGTACTAAATGATAAAGGATGAATAGTGAAATAAAGTATGGTCAACTACATGGACATGGGAAAATGCCATGCAATATATCAGAGGTTGCACCGGAGTGTCAAAGGGACCATACTTATGTCCATTAGTTCACAGTGGGTTCTTCCAAAGGTTGAGTGGCTTTAGAAGAACATGTTTTTCTGAAGCCACTTATACTTCGGAAGAGTCTACTTCTTCCGAGGCTGGAGCTGATCTTCACGACTTCATACTTCGAAAGTCATTATCTTGAATTCTTTTAGGTGGTGAAATTCGGAAGAAAGATAACTTTCAGAAGATTACTTGGTATTCGGAAGTTAGGTTTCCTCTTCGGAATTCCTTTTAGCCTTAGTCTTCGAAAGTGCAGCTTTTCTCTTTGGAAGTTCTTTCACAGTTGTACCAAAAATGTTTCTAAGTGTTTGTTTTGGTTGCACCACCCTGACTTGATCCAACAAACTTCCCCTAGCTGATGCTACCAAAACCTTACTTGTTTCTGCTTCTCAAAACTTTCAGCACCAATGAGAGAAGATCCTTATCTATTTCTCTATTCTTTCCGGGGGTGGTGCTGAGAAGCTTGTACAAGTCATTTTTAGACAAAAGATCTAGTCTATTGCTTTAAATGACATGCACCCTTTGTTGTGTTCCTCTGAAGAGAGTTAGTTGACGATAGTTGTAATAATACTCCCATAGAACTATAGTTTCCAATTCATGACCATCAACCATTTACAAGAAAGCCTTTCCTTTGGTGATTGACCATTCTTTTTCTTCCCATTCTCTTAGCTTCAACTCTTTTTCAATCTTGGCCTTTATAGTTAATTCAACCAGATGAAGGCTGCTTAGATGGTTTTTGATGTGAGCAGTCACTTTAGAGTTGGAGGGATTGGATAATGGTTTCTCTACTAACTCAACAATGTCAAATATGTTGGAGTGTAGCAAAGAAGATGTATTAATTATTGACTTCACCATTCTCTCTTTCCATAACAAAGTTATGAGAAGAGTCTTCGAACCTCCATTGGACTATTTTCTTCCTAGGAACAAGGGGCTGAGGTGGTAGCTTGTCTCCCTTGCTAGAGTCTAGCAGAGTCAACAACCTTCTTCTTAGCTTTTTCTCTTCTTCCACAAGGGAGTCAGAGTTAGTTGCAAAGAGTTTGAGGGCCTAGTCCAATCTTCCTCTTGGCAGATCAAGGAATTGTTCTCTTGTGAGGGAACATGAGGAGCCATCAGTGAAGGTTAATTTGATAGACCACTCCTGGCAAGAGATATCGCTCAGAGTAGTGCAGTTGATGAGCTTTCTCTTGATCTCATTGAATTCTTCCAAGTTTAGAGGTTTGGATGATTAATAGGATGACTTGTGTGGTTAATAGGTGGATATTGGTTGGGTTCTGGGAAGTGTTTTGGTTTTAAGGATAGATAGTGGTGGTGGTTATTGTGATGTTATGGGAGAGGATGAGGGTAAGGTTGATGATATGGGTTTAGGGGTGTAAGGATTAGTGGTTGGCTCAAATTTGATGGGAAAAGGGAAAGGTATTGGTTCAAATTGAGGTTGAGGTAATGGTGAAGGTTTGGAAGTCATCATCTATATACTTTTGTAAACCTCTTTCCTTCTTCCTGAGCGAATGTCAACCTTGATGTTACTGACATGTCGTTGCAGGGTTTTTTCTAACATGAGGCCAATTTGTCTGCTAGAGAAGCCATGGGCCCTAAGATAAGACTTCATCCAGGCTTTGTCTCCCATCTTCTTGGCTGCCATAAGTTGAGCTTCTTCTGCTTTCTTCTTCTTTTCTTTAAGCTTTTCCCTAGCTGCCTTCTTCCTTTTCTAGTCTATTTGATCTTACTCTTTGTGAAAGAGTAACAAGATTGTGTCATTATCATTAGGATATAGTTCTTCAAGAGAGTATCCTTTACAACTTAAGAGAGCTATCCTTTCATTCCTTAGCTGTTGCTCAGCTTCCTCCTTCTTTCTTTTCTTTTCCTCTTCTAAGGCCAACCTTGCTGCTTTCTCTTTTTCTTTCTGCAATAGGATTGTCTTTATATCTCCACCAACTCCTCAAGTGGAAGGAGAAGCACATCTTCACTTGTTGCTACGAGATTGACAAGTCTGTCAATGATATCCACCCTCTTTTGGTTGTTGATAGCCTCCTTGTTTGCCACAACTACTTTGTTACTTGCAATTAATAGATTCCCAGTAGGGAGTCTACCTTTTCTCTTAAGTTTTTCAAACCTTTCTTCCTCTAGTAGTTCTTCCGCAACCATCTTCCTTTTGCTTTTGATGTCTTCGTAAGCTTGAGTCTTTAGAGGTTTAAGTGCAGAGGATTATGGTTGGTGGGTGGTGATTTGAGCTTGAGGTGTTGAAGGTGTTTGAGTGAAAGGGGTTCAAAGAAATTCTTCACTATTTATCTCTAAGGCCAGATCAAGAATTGCCTTTGTGATAATTAGATAATCAGATAAAGAAGATAATCCTTCCGCAACTTGTACTTCAGCTTCGGAAGTTAGAGGGATTGCACTACCTGTCTCAACTGATTCAGTTGCTGGACCAAGTGTCCTTATATCCCCTTCGAAATCAATCTCAGGTTCAATGTGTACCTTAGGTTGACCAACTCCTTTCTTAATGGTAAGAGGTGCATTCAACCTTCGAAGCTCTTCAGCTCCAAAGTATGCCAAAACAACAACAGACTTGGTTGTTCAAGTGAGGATCCTATTAGGAACTTGGTTAGGAACCTATTTAGATATATGAGCATCCTTGGGTCCACTTGAAGAATAATAGGAGGCTCAGGGAAATCTATTGCTTGCTAATCAGGATATCTTAAAAATGGAGTAGAAAGAGCTAAGCTTTGATGCTCCATATGTGTTTCACTTTGAACCTTCTCCCTCTTTTTGGTAGCATCATCTTGAGAGCTTGATGAGCTAAAGGAAGAATTCAAAGAGACTTGGACTGGTACATGCCTAACAGATCTCTCAATCTGTTTCTTAACTAGTTAAGCCTTTAGATTTTCAATCTTAAGTTGCTGAGTGGCAGACATATACTCTAAAGTCTTAACCCTGGACTCAAGGTTTGAGACTTTAGAAAGTATGTCTTTGATTGTGAGTTGCATACTTCCCTCATCTTCTTTCGAAGAATCACAGGGAGATGAGGTAACATACCTAGTATGTTTATCCTCACCACTAGATGTGGTTTCTTGGCACCTTGGTTTTCCTTGCTTAATGATGTCTCTTTCAGAGTCATCAAGAGGCAAAGTTTTTGTAGATTAAGTCTCAGAGATGTTACCACTGTCCTGAGAGTTCAATGAGACACTCTATGTAATGGCAGCTGAAACTACATGAGTCCCCTCCATATCATTCGAACTCATCTTAGTTTATGTTCTATGATGGGGGCTAGAAATTAGAGGTTTCTTTAGGCTTAGTTGATCCTTAGATGGGTGTTGTGGATAGCATCATGGACTTGAAGAGAAATGATTTCTTTATTAGTACCTATTAAAAGGTCAGTGAAGGATATGGAAGTTGTGCCTAATGACCTGCGACCTTGATCAATGTTTAGAGGCATTGAGCCTATGATTAGGTTGCCCCTTTTTGGCTACTCAGGGGAGTATAGTGACTCACCTTAAGAGCTTAAAGTTTGGGTTTATGGCTCATGGGATTAAGACTAAGGAGACTCAATACCCATATTAAGGTCAATTGTCAAGGATTGGGAGACCTTAGACTAAGTGGGAGCCCATATTTTCCCTCTAGCCTTTAAGGGTTGAATAGGGGGAACTTGTTCAATCAGAGTAGATTAGACAAGGTTTCTCTTATAGCGTCTCTGATATGTATGTTTGATGGGATGGGAAGGAACATTTGGCATTGAGGTGGTTATTGCTGGTGTGGGTTCATCATCTATGGGGTTAACAGGGATGTCACCAGGAGCCATTGGCTCAATCATACCTGGAAAAAGCACAATATGTCTTCCAATGAAGTTGGTGGACATCCTCTTCAGTATCTTGAAGATGGCCAGCCTCATGTGAGGGATAGATAGAGTAGCTGCACAGACAAGCTTCTCCTGATCCAGCTCATAGTTGATTATGTGCTGAATAAACTTGGGATACATGTAATTGTTTCCCTTTGAAGATTTCCTCTAAGATTGTTCAGAACAAATCTTGAATAGTTGAACCTGAGGCCCTTTACCAACCCGTGAAGCAGGCATCCTAAATATTAGGGAACTTGATCCCAATCCCCAAACTTGTTTAATAGATAATGAAGAACAATATGAAGCAGGAACTTCTGGTTATAAGAGAAATTGAATTTGTAGACAGTGGACCTACTCACATCTCCACCATATCCCATTTGGGCATATGTGTCTTTTAAATCCGTTTTAGGGAATTCAGTAGGGAACCCTCATCATGGAGCTCTAGGTGCTTCCTGATGGTCTGTTCAAATATGACCAATTTTTGGCCGCAAATTGTTGACTTAATGACCCTGACTCTGTTTAGAGTTTCAAGCTGACCATTTCCCTAGAATTTGGCCATGTGGTTTGAGTAAATGGTGGGGTTAATGGTTAGGACTTTGTAGTAGGTGGAATGGGATAGGAACTAGATGATTTCTGTGAAGTCATCATCCTTGGAAGAATCAAGAAGTGCGACTTGGTTGTGCTGAGGGTTTAATGCCATTGTTGGGAAATTACAGAGGAAATGAAGTTGATTTGGGAGTAAAAATGAAGAAGAAGGAAACTTAGGGTAGTGAAATTGTTAAAAAGATTAAAAGGATAGCTCGGAAGTATTTAATAGGCAAAATGGCGGATGGATAAGGTGAAGTGACAGTTTGGGGTATGATATGACAAGGACGGTAAGGTTAAAACCATTTAAAATATTCTGGCATCATTAACAAAATCTTTATCTTTTTACAGAGTGGGGCCCAAGAGATTTTCGTTACACAATAAAAAAAGATTTCTGTTACACAATAAAGCTTTCTTTCGAGAGTAAAAACTTTTCCAAGAGTTATATCTTCCGAATCCAAACTTACTTCTGAAGGTAAATTTCATCCAAAGAGAAAATTTCTTCCGAGAGTAAGGATGTTTTCCGAATGAAGAAGTTTTCAAGATTTGGAAATAGATTTTATATAAAATCAAATATTTTTCCGAGGCTAAAAACTCTTAGGAAGATAGAACTAACTTGGAGGAATTTTCCTTCGGAAGACAAATAACTTATCTTCCGAGGGTTATTTGCTCTTTGGAAGAACTCATACTTAGCAAATTTTAAAGAAATACTTTTTGTAATAGGGCTTAGATTGTATGACAAAGACAAGACACATTTTGAAAAGGTTTTTCAAAGGAGACAAACTAATCACTGTTTATCATCCCAATAGTTGTAAATAATATACTTAAATCTTTGTTCATCAAACGCTTTGGTGGATAAAATAGCATATTGTTTATTTGAGTCAACTTTGACTAGTTTAATTAGTTTTTCTCATTAATATCTCTAATGAAATGATACCTGATGTCAATATGCTTTGTCTTGGAGTGCTTGACATGATTTTCTGTAATGGAAATGGCACTCTTGTTGTCAATATGGATAGGAGTCTCTATGAAATTGAATCCATAGTCCAACATCTAGTTTTGAATCCATAACAGCTGGGCGCAGCAACTAGCAACAATAATGTATTAAGCTTCAGCAGTTGATGTTAAGACACAGGATTGCTTCTTGCATTGCCATGAGATGATCCTTCCACCAAGAAACTGACATCCTCTTGATGTTGATTTCTTGTTGATGTTTCAACCACCATAGTACTATCAATGTAGCCATAGAGATTGAATTTTTGATTCCTAGGATACTAGAGACTGAGCTTGGGAGCTCTTTTGAGGTATCTAAGGATTCTCTTGACAACAACTAGGTGAGACACCTTTGGAAAAGCCTGATATCTTGCACAAATGCAGGTTGCAAACATAATATTAGGTCTACTTGATATGAGATACATAAATGATCTAATAATTGCCCTATACTGATGTTGATCAATATCCTCCCCCTCAGAGTAAGGACAAAGATTGTGAATTCTGGGTATAGGAGTCTTTGCTAGCTTATAATCCTTCATATCAAATATTCTAAAATGTCATTGATATATTTATATTGATTGATAAAGAACCCTTCTGTCATTTGCTTTACCTGAATTCCAAGGAAAAAAATCTGTTTTCCCCATTGAACTCATCTCAAACTTCTTCTTCATAATGCTCTCAAAGTCTTTACACATTTGGTCATTTGATGAACCAAATATGATGTCATCAACATAGACTTCTATGAGCCAAATGTTTTTCCCAGACTTTCTTATGAATAAAGTCTTGTCAATGGTACCTCTTGTGTAACCATTCTTTAGGAGAAACTGAGACAAAGTCTCATACCACAACCTATATCCCCATATAGAAATGCACACTTGAAATCAAGCTGGTAGATTATAAAATTCTTGGATGCTGCATAGGCAAGAAAGATCCTCACTACCTCAAGTCTTGCAACAGGTGCAAAGACATCAGTGTAATCAATTCCCTCCTTTTGCGTGTACCCTTGAACTACCAGTCTTGACCTTTTCTTGATAATCAATCCTCTATCATTTCTCTTGTTCCTGAATATCCACTTTGTGTCGATGGGTACTTGACCGGATGGTAGTGGACATAGGTTCAAACCTTTTGTCTCTTGAATTGAAGCAATTCCTCTTGCATTGATTCAACCCAATTACTATTCTTTAAATCTTCCTTTACTTTCCTTGGCTCGATCTCAGAAAGGAATCATGAGTACAAACAAACATTCCTATTATGAGTTTGTCCTCTTGTTCTCACATCTTCAAAAACATCTCCAATGATGTTCTCAGCTGGGTGAGTGTTATGAATTCTAAGCCTAGGGATCATATCCAATTGCATGGAGAGATTTAGATTTGAAAAGTTTTGCTCAGGATTTTGAACACTTAGACTAGCTGATTTCTCACATTCATTCAATGAGGACTAATTGAATGAAGGAGAGACATCAGCAGTATTATTTGGGTGTGAAGTAGCATTAGCAGTTGCCTATTCCTTCAAAATGATATTTTTATTAGCATGGTGTTGTGCATTGTTTGAGTTGTCACTTGATGAGCTTTGAGGCTCACTTTGTTGACAACTTGTTGAAGCTCCAATGGTTCTTGAGATAGTTATACTATCAGATCTTTCAATTGTGGGAGCTTGATTTATAGAAACTCTTGTAGAACTTGGAAGAGCTCTAGGTAACTCAAATAGTTGGTCATCATCAAAATCACGTTGAGTACCTGTTCCAGCTGAAACATTCTCACAAGAAGGTTTAGAATAGTTTGAAAATAATTCTAAATCAAAGATATGATCAGGTTCATTCTCCTTAACACAAGGAGTGTGCTCATTTACAATGATCTTAGAAGATTCCTCAAATTGTTGATTTTTGATGTTGTAAACTCTATAAGCAATAGAGTTGGAGGAATATGCAACAAAGATAGCATCATCCTACTTTTCAACAAATTTTGCCAAAATTGTCCTTTGTGTTAAGTATGGTACACCTGATGCCAAAAAAGCTAAGAAAACCAATGAACGGTGGCCTCTTGCTCAATAGCTCATAAGAGGTTTTTCCATGGGGCTTAACTATAAGAACTCTCGGTTTTGTACATAGCATGCAGTGCTGATTGCCTCCGCCTAGAATGTTAGAGGCAGTTTTGAATGAGCTAACACTGTCCTATCAACATCAATAAGTGTCCTATTTCTCCTCTCAACAACATCATTTTGTTGAGGAGTTCTAGGAGCACTATATTGTCTGGCAATCCCTGTTGAGTCATATAATGAGTCAAGAACTTGGTTCTTAAGCTCAGTCCCTTGATCACTTCTAATTATTTTCACCTTATGATCAATTTGATTTTCTATTTTAAGAATAAAAGATTTTAAAGTTTTAGTAGTTTCATCTTTAGTTCTTAAAAAGAATACCTATATAAATCTAGTAAAATCATCAACTATGACAAGGTAATATGATTTCCTTCCAATGCTCAATATACTTGTTGGACCAAATAGATCCATGTGCAATAGGTGTAATGGAGTGGTGATAGAGTTAACTTCTTTAAATTTGTGGGGAGCCTTGTGTTGCTTTTCTTTTAGACATACAACACAGTTATCCTTGCAGAAAAATTCCTTTTTATGCATACCATATACTAAGTTATTTTTAACCAAATTTTTCATGGTTTTAAAATTAACACGACACATTCTTTTATGCCAAAGAGTTGACTCATCATGATTAGCTTTGAAAAGAAAGCATGATACTTCACCCAATGGGGAAGCATTATTTATATCTAGCTTGTACATATTCCCTTTCTTGAGAGATCTAAGAAGCACTAATTCCTGAGGAATTGTCATCTTGGGTTTGTGAATAATGCACTCGTGTTCTGTCAAAAGCATTTGGTACTTTTGATCACAGAACTGAGCAACACTTAAGAGATTATGTTCAAGCTGTTTGACAAAATTTACTTTATCTACCTTCAACTTACCATTGAATACACTACCCCTGCCTTAAATGTATCCTTCGGTTTAACCTCCAAACTGAATGGGTACTCCATCAAAATGTTCAAATTATTGAAGGGTGGAACTGTTTCCTGTCATGTGCCTGGAGCATCCACTGTCCACAATCCATACATTTCCATTTTTGTCATATGGATGTCCCTGCACATAAGGTGAAAAGATTAGTTACTATTGGAGACCCAAGCCTTGTTGGTCTTGGGTTTTCCAATGTGGATGACATAATTGAACCAAAATTTATGTATGGGGATTCAACTATGGTATTTGAAGAAGTTTGGGCTGCAACATCTATTCTAATCTTCCACTCCATCCTTTCTTTGATCAGTGTGGATAAGCTTGATAAAGCTTGAGCAGCATAGCTTTCTTTCGAGGCTTCTTTCTTTTCAGAAGAGACTTTTACCACCTTTTCTCCCGAAACAGTCTTCTTCTCGGAAGGTTTCAAAGAAATTATTTTGTTCTTTTGAATCTTCTTTGTCTTGTCTTCCGAAACTATTTTCCTTTCGGAAGAATGAGTTTCTTCCGAAAGCAACTTTGCTTCAAAAACAAGTTTTCCTTTTCTCAACACTTGGACCATGTGATAAGGTCCAAATGTAAAACCTTCTTTGACTCCTTCTTTCTTAATATTATTTGCATAATGTGTACTTGCGGGATTGTAGTAGAAATCTTTTGCAAAAAGGTTGTGCAAACCGCACATTATGCATTTAATGTTAACCTTTATGGGATGTGAAGACCATTGTTTCTTGCATTTCTTATAATCATTAATAGTCTTCCCCTTCAACATCTGATCCTTTAATAGAAAAGGAGTGTTGTTACTCCTTTCCTGGATTAGAGTTTCCAGCTACATGGAATCCGGCTGAAATAAACACACTCTTTTGCTTTGGGTCTATCTTCAGCTTGGACTCGACTATTTTCTTGGTAGTTTTTCTGGCTGTCTTAGCTCTTTTTTTTCTAGCTTTGGTGGTTAGGGGTTGATGATCACCGCTGGGAATGGGTTTTTACTTGTTCCTTCCTTGCGATGGTCTCCATAATTACACCATTCTTCTTCTCATGAGGTAGAGAGTCAACAGATGGAATCTTTTGCTCTTCGGTACCACATAACACACACAAATTCTCTGAATACAACAACCACATATGTGCAATATATTACTAAATCACGCATTAATGACATATAGGGACCACTTGACATTTCTTAATCCATTAACCCCTTCAAATAACAAATCATAAAGCATAAATATGAAATTCACAACATACAGTTGAGTAACATCACCTGTTCGTCGAATCTTAACTTTCGAAAGAAAAAAAAACTTGAACTTGATAAGAGTCGTGATTCGTCAAACCTAAAATTAAGCTCACAATAATGAGCAAAATGCTACCAACATCGTTTAATACTATAATAAGAGTTTAGAGAAGAACTATACCAGGGATTTATGAAAGTATTAAGCTCAACTATGATGGGAGAATCAATAATTTGAGAGAGATTAAATTTGGGGAAGATAATGGTAAACTCTAGAAACTGTTTTTGAAATGGCAGGGATTGGGATAGTTTGAGAATTAATTAAGAAATAAATTATATTAAAATAAATATTCAATTACACATCCAATCGATAGTCATTTTCAATTTACAGAAAGATTAATTTTATATTTTTTTAGTACTCTTTGTTTCAAAGATCGACCATGTGATAACTTAACCTTTTTTTATCTTTTTTTAAAATTTTAAAATATTGATATTATTGTGTAGTAGTATTACTTTAATTACATAAAGAGTAATTTTATATTATTTTTAGTACTCTTTGTTTCAAAGGTTGACCATGTGATAACTTAAGCCTTTTTTATCTTTTTTAAAATTTTAAAATATTGATATTATTATGTAGTAGTATTACTTTAAATACGAAAAGAGTAATTTTATATTATTTTTTAGTACTCTTTGTTTCAAAGATTGAGCATGTGATAACTTAAGCTTTATTTTATCTTTTTTAAAATTTTAAAATATTGATATTATTGTGTAGTAGTATTACTTTAGTTAATATCATTGTGTTAAAATAAAACGTAATAAACGGTAATATATTAATAGAAATGCATAACGACAACTTTATAACAAACTTTTCAAATGAGGTAAAAATAGCGAAATGTGTATATCCTTTCATCATCATTGTCCCACCTACACAAAAAAATTTCTTAATTTATTTACTATAATTAGATCCTTCACTCTCATCTCTAGTCTCTAGCTAAAAATATTATAGAAATAATAAATATATATAAAATTATCAAACCTTGGTCTTTAACTCTCACGTGACGTGTTAATATAAACCCCTTCATTATGGTTAGAGCGTAAGGATGTGGTGCCTTCAATTCCATCATTTATTGGTTGAATGCCAACAGAAAACAGGGGCAAGTCATCAAACTGATCATATTCTTCCTCGTCGACAACATTATCAACACCAACAATACGACGTTTACCTTGTAATACGATGTGATATCTCGGTTGGCTCTGGTCGTTAATAAAGAATACTTGCGTGACTTGTTTTGCTAAAACGAATGGCTCGGATGCATAGCCATCACTTGTAAGGTCGACAAGCGTAAAACCATATTTGTCAACTTTAACACCGGTACGATTATTCACCCACTTGCATATGAACACGAGTATGGTGAAAGAATAACAGTCCAATTCCCATATTTCTTGTATAACACCATAATAAGAGTCATTGGCTATTCTTAACATCGTGTCTTTGTTCATTCTGTCAAATTCGATCGTTGATGCTATTATTATAACTTTACTATTTTGCATTATACTTTTATCCTCTTGATATTTTGTGTAAAATGTATAACCATTTATATCGTACCCTTGGTAAGATTTTACTTTAAAATCAGGGCCTTGCCCTAACTTCTTCATAATTTTTTCAACATTTGTGATCGTTACCTTGTTTTTCATCCAGATAGAAAACTCTTTGTTATGTTTTATTAAATACCACATATTGTCCTTACCTTTTTATATTGAGCGTAAAATGTTCATGTGTTCTTCAACATAAGGAGCAAGGCAATTCATGTGTTTTAAAACTAATAAATGTGCAATTTGTAAACTATCACAACTTGGGATGATTGTTTTCATACCAACACCTCCAACACCTTCAAGTTTTCCCGAATGACGATGTTAAGGAACACCAATACTTTCGATACCATCCAAATAATATGTGCAGAATTCAATCACTTCCTCAGCAACATATCCTTCAACAATACTACCCTCTTGTCGATTACGATTTCTTACATATTTTTTTTAAAAAAACCCATGTATCTTTCAAAAGGGTACATGTAACATAGAAATACAGGACCACAAACCTTGATCTCTCCTATTATACGACATACCAAGTGAACCATCACATCAAAAAAAGAAGGTGAAAAGTACATCTCTAGTTCACATAGTGTGACGATAACTTCCGCCTCCAATTTATCCAGTAATTCGGGGTTAATAATTTTTAAGTGAATCGTGTTAAAAAAACAGAGCTTTGTGATTGTATGTCGGATGTTCTCTGGTAACAATCCATGAACTGCAATAGGAATCATATGCGTCATCAAAACAAGACAATCATGAGATTTCATACCTAACAATTTACAATCCTTCATCGACACCAACCTTTTAATGTTTGCAAAATACGTAGATGGAACTTTAATATTGTGTAAACATGTACAAAATTTTGTTTTTTCTTCTTTTGACATAGTATAACATGCAGGTGGTAGATAAACACCTCTAGGTTATTGAATAGGGGCAAGTTCTTTACGTATTCCCATTTCTTCCATGTCTTTATGAACATTAATCTCATCTTTTGTTTTCCCGGGTATATTTAACAATAAGCCAAGCAAGCTATCACATACATTTTTTTCGATATCCATAATATCCAAGCAATGTCTAACTTCTAAATGCCTCTAGTAAGGTAATTCCAAAAGATTGATTTTTTTTCATATAGCTCTTTTATCAACACGAGTTCTTTTCCCAATACACTATTCAGTTTTTGGACCCGTAAAAATGCATTAAATCGTTTCCTTATCGTCGGTGCTCGGTTTTTCCATCAAAATCCTTTTTTTCTTCCGATAATAATTATTTGTCGGAAGAAATCTTCGATGTCCCATATATATAGTTTTCTTGCAATTATTTAACCAAATTGAACTAGTCTCCATTTCACAAACAGGACAAGCAAGCTTACCTTTTGTACTATATCCAGACAAATTATCGTATGCTGGAAAATCACTTATGGTGCAAAAAATCATAGCTCGTAATTTGAAGTCTTCTTTACTATAAGCATCATATACGTCTACACCTGAATTCCATAGAGTTTTTAAGTCATTAATCAAAGGAGATAGATAAACATCTATGTCATTACCAGGCTGTTTCGGACCCTGAATTAACAATGACATCATAATGTATTTTCATTTCATGCATAACCAAGGTGGAAGATTGTATATGCATAAAAGAACCGGCCGCGTATTATGACGACTGCTCATGTTTCCAAAAGGATTGATCCCATCTGAACTAAGTCCAAATCGTATATTCCTAATCTCATTCCCGAATTCTGGATATATGTTGTCGATTGCCCTCCATTGTGGTGAATCCGCCACATGTCTTAGTTTCCCATCATTTATACGCTCATCTAAATACCAACGTAACAATTTTGCGTCATTTTTGTTTGAAAATAATCGTTTTAGTCTTGGTATTATAGGAAAATACCACAACATTTTTGTTGGTGGCCCATTTTTTGTCACATCATCGTCAACTTCATCGGTTTCTTTTTTACGTTTATATCTCGATGCACCGCATGTAACACATTTATGTTCCTTTTCAAACTCATTTCTATACAACATACAATCATTTGGACACGCATGTATTCTTTCAAGTTCTAATCCCATTGGACACATCAGTTTTTTTGCTTGGTATGTCGAAATTGGTAACTCATTACCTTTTGGAAGCATGTCATGTAAAATCACTAATAAACTTGTGAAACTTTTATCACTCCATCCATAATTTGACTTTAAGTTAAACAACTTCAACACAACACTAAGTTTTGAAAACTTTTCACAACCGGGGTGTAACGCTTATTCTGAATTATCAAATAGATGTTGTATTTTTTATTGATTATCATCACCAACATTAGTGTCAAAATCATGAAACATTTCATTTAAATTGTCACTAACCTCATTTAAATTGTCCTTATTGTCATGTATGTATGAATCATTGTTCTCACTATGATCATTGTGTACATTCATTGACGATGTGCTATGATTGGTAAGTGATTCTCCATGCATTGACCAATAATCGTATCTAGGCATAAACCCATGTTTTAACAAATGAAACTCTATTTCTTCAACATCAATAAATCTTCAAAAATTTACAAACTGTACAAGGACAACAAATCGATTCACTTCCTTTATTTAGCCGGTTAGCTTTGGCAACCATAAGAAAACTTTGAACTCCTTTTGTATATGTTGTGCTCGTATGTTCAGTATTATACATCCAATCTTTACGATTCATCTAACAATTAAAATAAATAAATAAATAAATGATATGAAATGTATATATTTACATAATGTTACATAAAGGTGGATCCTAACCCACCTTTTGAATATTCTATCTCATATATATCCATTTTAACAGGATGACTATTTAAGAAAAAATTGACAACATTTTCCCTTAACTCCCCAAGTAAGTAGATTAGTTGCAAACTCGAAGGAGTGAGGGAATATAATATCGATTTTTCTTAACTAGTCAACCTGTTAAAATGTATATACATCCTAAATGAGATAGAATATTCAAAAAACAGTCCCAAAATGAGGACAATCTAAAATTTATCTCTATTAGATAACTTTCAGACATGTATGTATTCTAAAAGGAATCCTAAGGGAACAATCATATATATATATATATATATGTATATATGTTAAACAAAAATACATAACACACATAAGTACACATACGTATAATCACATAATATATACACAAATCACAAATATATACATATAGATACACGAATAACACATAATTATATATACATATACGCACACATACTGCATGTAATGAAAAATCAATATGCAAACTATTATACTAGTTCAATGAATAAATATACATAAACGAGAGAAAATTTTTGATTTTACTAACCTTTTAAGATCGTAAGAAGACGATGATATGAAGAATACAAAGATATTATAGTATGTATATCAATCCAATCACTAACAATAAAACATTCTATGTATTAAATCAACAAAATAGAAGAATATATATGATATATGATTAAAACAGTTTTAAAAGATACTAACCTTTTATTGAAGATCTTAAACAAAGGTTTTTGAATAATGGAGAAGATGAATTGAGTAGAGACAAACAAAAGAAAAGAAGATTAGAGAGTAGTTCATATGGTAAAGAAATAGTAAAAAGAGTCAATAAAAATATTCAAAAATTTAAAAAGAGTGTTAATCTTGGATGTTGTTATTGAAATTGTTTAATATAATTCTGAAAGTAATCTTACAAACGTGTGTTTTTTTTGTGGCGATTTGATTTAACGTAATTTTGGATGTTTAAAGGCATTCACTGCAAAAAATAAATAGTTATATACACTCGTGAACAATTAGATATTATTTATATACAATACTTACAAAAAACATATACTCGCTGCAAAAAACATATACTCGCTGCAAAAAACATATACTCGCTGCAAAAACATATTTATGAGCGGTTTGTTATGTTTTGAAATTTTCAAACTTTTTAGGTGGTTTTTAAAACTGGCCGCCTCAAAAAACAAATTAGAACCGCGAGAAATAATAAATTAGTGTGTGCAATGTATAAGATCTATAAGAACATTTTCTAAAATGTTACAGGAATGAAAAAAAAATCTGAAAAAAGAGTATAATAGAAACGGTAAAAAAAGAGAAACTAAATAAAGAATATTACATCTAGATTTAAAATGTTTTGAATGAAACAAAATACATTTCCATATCAATACAATAATCTTGGACAACGTTCTTGTAGTTTTAGAAAAAAAACTCAAAAAGAATTTACGAAAAGCTATTAAAAAAATTCAATTTAAATATAAACAGCTATTAATATTTAAAGATATTTTATTAATATGTTTGCAACTCTCTTTTGTTAGAAAAGTCACTGTAACTAAAAATACAAATTGTATAGCACAAGTTATCAACTTTCACTACATATGTCTACTATTTAATTATTGTTTTGCCGATGATCTCTTGGCCTAGTGGTCAAGGGGAGGAGAGAGGTTTTGCTTCTCTTGAATGTTCAAGGTTCAAACCTTGAGCCGTTCAAACCACCATTGCCACCAGCCATCCTTTCCCTTTCCGGTTTCACCACCACCACCACCACCACCACCAGTCAAGCCCACATCATTCGTATAACCATTAAAGCATATGGTGCAAACAAATTATGCATGGTTATTCTTTTACACTTCGCGGGCGTGAATCCTGCAACAAATTGCCATCTGTAGATGGTGTCTCAAATGATACATATTTTTCCCTTTGTTGGCATATATCTACAATTTTTTAACGGTTGTACTTCAATTTTTAACAACACTTTTTTAAACAGCTATGCAACACAATATAGTGGTTGGTCGCAGTGGAAATGAAAGGGTTGGGGAAAGTCTTCACTGTGGTTATTGTTTCATAAATAGAAATAATGGAAAATAAATAATAAATACAAATGTATAGTGGAGTGAATGACTGCAAGAAAGTAAAAGCTAGGTTAAATGAATAAAGTTGTGTTTAAACAATATTAGTATGTTAAATTTTAGTCTGATAATTTAAATTTTTGGTCCGGTAGTGTAAATTTTTATATAAATATTGAGTTCGTCTCCTTTAAAAAAATTAATTTCACCCCGCCCCTCTTACAAAATAATTCAAGCTCCGCCACTGGTTATTGTTAGGAACGACTTGGAGGAAACAAAGGTTTCGATAACTCCCATTACGTACTATCTTTGAATGGAATAATTGGGTAACACCTAAGGCAAGTTATTTTCGGGTGGCGGGCATTTGAAGGAAGGATCCCTACTTTTGTAGGGTTTGCATCAAGATGTATTCATTTAGCAAGTCTGCTATGTTTAGGCTGTGGTGTGGCTGAAGAAAATTCGGATCATCTTTTAGTTTCAATACTAAAAATAAGACTCCAATTTTACGAGATAAAAAATAACTCATTAACTAAAAATTTACGAAAATAATAATAACTCATCAACTAAAATTTACCATTTCTATACTAAAAATAATCATTAAAGAATAATAAGACTCCAATTTCACATAGTAGTTAAAATTGCCAACATATAATATGCTTATTTGCTCCTCTAGCCCAATATTATTAATGAAATAAGTCTGCAAAACTAAGCCCAATATATTCATTCTTATACACAACTATTTGTGTTACTGTAAAATGAGCCCGCACTCCCGCTCACCTAATTCCTTTAGACACTAACATAATATACAAGAACAACAAATTAGTCCAATAACACCAAAATTATTGATAACATTAAAATTACCAACATATTGCCCTATGAGCATGTAAAACTGTGAAATAGCAACTTTAAGACAATGAACTCTCCTTTGTTTCTTATCTGAATCCGCTTTTTTGACGGGAATAACCAAAAGAATCCAATGCGTGTGGATCAAAAGAACAACCGAAGAAATCCCAACTCAATGCGCGAGAGAGAATAAAACTAGGTAGTTAATTATAAAAGTGTTTTATTTTATATGTATACAAATTTTCCTACACTTGACATATTAAATATCACCATGATCAACGATTAATGGCCCAGCTTTTCATACTAGGGACCATTTCTATAAATGTTACCTATCACAAGGCCATTGAAGAATGAAAAAACATTATATATATATATATATATATA
>BJCM01181133.1:0-10637 GCA_018326385.1 Flaveria bidentis
TACTAGTACAAAATATAAAATATACAATAAAAGACTAAATGTTAATCTTTCAAGGGTTCTAACAACTTTGGTTTTATGATGGTTGTCTGATGCGATGAGCTTGGAGAGTAACATCTTCATTCATGTATTCAGTAGAAGTAGGAGGAATCAATTGAAAGTCATCTTTTCTTTCTACACCTTTAGAGGTTTCACCTGAATGTAGATTTTCAACATCAGACAAGTGAAATTGATCAAATGATTTTGTATATTAGTCAATATTAAACAACCAGTTGGGACCATTTGTTGATTTAGGAGATGAATGTTCCTTTAATTGAACATTAGTTGATTCATCAATAATGTTTAATATAGGATTAAACACTCTATAAGCCTTTGAGACAGAAGAATAACCTACAAAGAATCCTTCATTAGACTTGGATGAAAACTTTCCCAAATAGTCTCAGGTGTTTAATATTAAGACTAGACGACTAAATGATTTAAAGAATCCAATAAATGGTTTTTTTGTGATAGAGCAGTTCATATGGAGTCATGTTACTTTCTTTTACCATCAGAGTTCAATTTTGCACAAACCACGATGTGTTAATTGCCATTGCCCAAAAGGTAATAGGCAGTTTAGCATCGACTAACATTGTCCTTAGTACTTCAATCAGTGTTATATTTTGCCTTTTAACTACCCCATTTTGTTGAGTAGTTATAGCTGCACTGAATTGATGAGCAATGCCTTTGGTTTCACTAAATGAACTCATGTCTTCATTTTTAAACTCAGTTCCATTATCATTTCTGATTGTTTTGACCTTAAGATCAAGTTGATTTTTTTGTTTTTGTGATAAAGTTTTGTATTATTTGGGATGCCACATTTTTATGAAGTAAGAGGAAAACCCATGTAAATTGTTAAAAGTCACCGATGATCACCAAACAATATTGTTTCTTTCCAATGCTCATTACATGAGTTGGTCCAAACAGATCCATATGAAGTAACTTCAATGGAGTATTGTTTGTGTTCACCAACTTGGATTTACGAGAAGATTTATGTTGTTTTCCTTTGAGGCACGTTGAACAGTGATCAACAAATTGAAATTCTTTTTGTGGAATACCAATGACATGGTTTCCATTGACCAATCTGTTCATGTTTTTAAAGTTTGTGTGCCCCAAATATCATTGCCAAAGCTGGGACTCATCAAATGATGCTTTTGACAAAAGGCATGTTTCTTCTATTGGTGTTGTAGAATTTAGGTTTAAGACATAGGAGTTATTCTTCATCTGAGTCTTTAGGACAACCCATTCTTTAGATATTTGAAATCCCGGTTTCAAAATGTAGCAATGAGTGTCGGTAAAGTGAGTTGAATATTTCTTGTCGCAGATCTGAGACACGCTTAGAAGATTGAAGTTTAGTTGTTCACAGTAGTTCACTCTATCAAAGCTCAACATCCCATTTATCATAAATCCTTCACCTTTAATTCTTCCACCTTGTGAATCTCCTCCAAATGCCATAGTAGTTCCTTGTATCTGCTTGAAGTCATGAAGGAGGGAACGATCTCCAATCATGTGTCAGGAACATCCACTGTCCACCTACCAAAGGCTATTGGACCAATATGGATGACCCTGCAAGCACAAAAGAACTAATTAGAATATGGAACCCAAGCCATGATGGCATTGGGTTCTCTGTTCCTATCCATTATGGTGAGTTCTTGATACTCTCCTCTAAATTATGATCTATTTAGAGGTGACCTTGGAGATTGCTTATGATATTATGCTAGAGTCTTCTCATCAACATCAACTGAAGAATCAGACGAGTAGTGAAAAATTTGATCTCTATTCTTTTGAAGAAATTTAAACCGTTTTGTATTTCCAAAATCATTTTAGGTTTTGCAATGTCAAACTTTTTGTTAATGTGATGGTTGTTTCTTTGACTTTTCCACATTTCTGTTGTTTTACTCCTGTCATTGAGTGATCTAGCTGTCCTAGATTGATTGGTGGGCAAATGACTCCTGACTTATGTTTTGCCAGATGATGTGTTGAGATGGGTTTGATCTGAGCAATTCTCATTCCCTTCTGATTGAAGTAACAATCAGATGTATTGTGATTGTTCATATCACAGACCGGACAATATTTGTTAGAATAAAAGTTTTTGATTGTAAAAGCACTCTTTTATTTTGTGATTGAACATATCAGAAATGTCACAATACATTTGTTTGTTGCTTGAATTAGATGTTGATTTGTGGGACTTTACTGATTTTCTCATTTGTTGTTGAGTCAATTTCTTTTACTTAGGGGATGAATCAAAATCAACCTTTTTGTTAGATTTCCCAGGCTGTTTTTGTTTCTTCAACCCTTTCTTTACCTCCTTCTTAAATTGATTAACGTGTTCCTTGTTGAATATGTCAAAACCAATTTCCTGTCTTAATTTTGAAGATTGAGGGTCTGATAGAGTTTTACACGTTGAAATCAATGATCTTTTTTGTTTCTTTTGCAGTGAAACCTTGTCTGATTTGCTTGATTTGTTTAGAGATATAATCTCATTATCAGAACTGCTTTCAGTAGTGGGTTTCATTGACTTCACAAATTTCTTTTTACCTTTTAGAACTGAAGGTATGAATTTTACAAATGGAAGAATTTCCTTTATGGGGCATGTGGGTTTGATGACACTCACTGCCGATTGATTTTGATTGGGTGTCCTAATATGATTTTATCCTCATTAGTTTCAATGTAAACATTTAGTTGATTTTGAGGATTTGTGATTTTTTTACTATTGTTTATGGTTCAATAGTATTAGGTTCAATTTTTTCATTGAGTGCAACAGAGTCAGGCATGACAGTGTAATTGTCGTTGTATGGTGGAGGACAAGTGTTATACCCAATCCTAGACATGTCCTTGGGATTCTTTGGAGAATCAAGCTTCTCTTGCAGCTTAACTAAAGACAATTGAAACTTTTCTATTTTCACTTCAGTAAGTGTACGTTCAGCCTTTGATTGAGCCAACTTTTCAGTCAGTTGCTCATTCTCAACTACAAGAGTATACTTTTCACCATGTAATTTCTCAATGTCAGAGATAAGAGATTTTATTTTGATTTCAAAGCCTTTTATTTCTTTCTTGAGCATCTCTAACTTAACCTTTTCCTCTTTGATTTTATCTACAAGTTTATGGTTATGCTCTCTATAACCATGCAATTCAGTAATACATTTTTCACTACATAGGTTAGATTTTACCTCAGTAGGCATTGGAGATGGACCATCATTGATATGAACCATGAGTTCATGATTTTGAAATTGAGGCTTGACTTCCTCTACATACAGGCTTCAGTCACATACTCCATCTTGCTTTATCACAAGATCATTTCCAGATGACTGATTGCTTCCATGAGCTTGGTTTGTCAGTTAACGTTGATTTTGATATTATTGATGTTGATGTGGATGATAATACTGTTGCTGATGATTATTGGAGTGAAAGCTTAAGTTTGACTATGAAGATGACTGGCTTTGAGAATTCCTTTGAAAGTTTTTTCTTTTGGGGGCATTGCATTCTTTGGAGAAGTGGCGAGCCATGCCACAGTTGAAGCACTTCACTTTGGATTTATCATATCCAAGCTTAGTGTTTTCATTAAGGCTGAGCTTTCTGCCTTTTCTGAAAAATTTCTTTGCTCTCATAGCAATCATGGCCATTTGCCATTGCAGATCCATTTCTTCTACATCATCTGGATCCATTTCTTCAAAGTCTTCCTGGATTAGATGTGCTAATATGAGTCTTCCTCCCAAATATGCTTCAAAGCTTGCAACAAAGGCATTGTATGTTGCCTTTTGTTCTTTGGATCTTGTGTCATAAGGATTGGTTGTAGGAATAGTAGTGAATCCCGATGCTTGGGATGATGTCGATGGATTATTATTTGATGGAGTTGCAATGAACCCAGTGGTATTCAGTTGATCTCTTGAAGAGATGAAATCATCCTACTCAGTAATGAAGGCATTTTCCACAGAATGAGATTCTAATGGAAACTTGTATGCCGCAATTACTTTTGGTCCTCCCAAGTTTCTGCTTCTTTCATCTCTAACTCCAATGCTTCTATCTTGGCTATCATTATATCCAGAGTTGTAATCTCAAGACCAAGAGTGTTCTATAACATGGTTACATTTTGCTTACAGGTTTCTGGAAGATTTTGTAGCATTTTCTTGTTTAATTCATTGACCTTGTAAGTGACTCCCATGATTTCCAAGTCATTACCAACTGTACAAATCTGTGCAGTTGTTTGGATATGGACTCCCCCTTGGAGTGATGAAATGCTTCATACTGATTAACAAGCTTATCCTTGTTAATTTCTGCAACTTCACTGCTTCCCTCACAAATAATTTGTAGTGTATCCCATACTGCTTTAGCAGTACCGTATTTTTCCAGTCTTTTTAGTACATCCATCTTAAATTCTTGAGTGGGGATGGAGTAACCTTTGAGATCAATCTTGATTTTCTTGTAATCTTCATCATCAAGAGTCAGATCTTCAATGGGTATTCTTGCTATCTTGTAGATGGCAGCTTGATCTACAGACAGAGTGACATGGATGTGTGGCCCCTTGAATATTGAGATCCAAAAGTCAGGATCTACACCTGTGATGTAATTTCTGAATCTGATTTTCCACTACTTTAACTCAGACTTATGTTTAAGCATTGGAGGTTTTGGTGTATGACCAAGATCTGAAAAAGTATGAGAATCTATTTTAACAGTTAGTTGTAACTTCTTTAAGTATAAATTAGATGAGTTTTAGGTTCAATTAGTCCAACTGGTCCAAATCGTCCAAAACAAGTTTCAGAATCAGATCTGTTACTTTTCTAGGTTTCTTGTTGTTTAAATGTTTTCTCTATCAACTGTTCACAGTTTCGAGAATGAAGGCTGTTGTTGTGTTCTTGAAAGAGATAGCTTGAACAGTAACTTTCGATGAGTATAATTTGCTTGTTTACTAAATAGAGGTGTTAGAACAATCTTCTAACAACTCGATCACCAGATCAATCAAGTTCTATTCTGATCTCGGGTAGATCATAAAATGAACTGAGAGCCAAAGTTCTGATACCAATTGACTGGTTGGTGAGAATGAGAATCTCACTTAGGATAGAATATAGTAATCAAGTTGGAGATTGAATGACGGAAACAATCTATCAATAAACAGTTAATGCAAGAATATATTCATAAATGCTTTTTATATATTGATGAAGGTGATTCATTACAATAAATGCTAGGGTTTAAGCAAAAACAATATAATGCACCTAGGGAATACAAAATATTCTAATTGTCTATATTGTATCACCTCATGTACGAGGTTGTCTATTCTATTTATAGGCAGACAAATTGCCTTTTTTACAAAAAGACTAACCTACCCCTGACCTATACATCAGAACTAGTATAAGTCTTCATTCGCATTTCTTCTTGTTCATCCGCATTGGCAAATGCGGATGAGTTGACTTGATCAACATTTCTTGATCTTCCGCATTAGTATATTGGTCATCCGTATTGGTTAATGCGGATGAACAAATACTTCTGCGCCTTTTTTGGTCATCCGCATTGGCAAATGCGGATGAAGAAAATCTTGGCCGCATCTCTTCTGGTCTTCCGTATTTGTTAATGTGGAAGAACAAACACTTGTCAGCATTTGTTCATTGCCTTCCGCTTTAGCAAATGCGGTAAGCCAATACTTGTTCTTCTAATACATATTATTCTTTCACTTTGAAGTTGTTCTCAGCTTTCCAGCGAAACTAGCATCATTGAACGAAAGTTCAACAGTGCTTGTGAGTGATTTAGAAGCGAAATTGTTACCAAAAGTACCATTGAACAAAAGTTCAAGCTTGTTTCATGCGAAAATTGTCGGCGAGACTAAGCAGTTTCAAGCATTTGGCAAGCGAAACTGCTGCCGAAATTGTCTGCGAAACTACTGTCGGCTCAGCGAAACTAGCTTTCTTTGCGAAACTAGCTTCGCGAAACTACCATTTCGGCGAAATTATCATCTATTTAGCAAAACTAGAATGTCAAATATGACTTCTCTCCCCCTAGTTCGGATTAATTGATCTCGATAAAGAAATATTCACTGATTTTAAAAGATTTATAAACAAAATCAATTTTTAGGAAAAATACTTTTGGTTGGGGATAATTGCAATAATAAAAATAAATTTAAAAATTGCTACTGTTTGGGCGCATGGGAATTATGGGTGCATGGACACTTAGTAAATTCCAGCCTTTTCCAGGCACATGGCTACTGTTTGGGCGCATGGGAACACTTAGGCAGTTAATTCTGTTTGGCGCATGGGCCACTGTTTAGGCACATGTGCAGTCTATATCACACTTAAACAACTTAAATCAGTCCCCAATCATCATCTATCATGTTCTAAGCTTAAATCATACATCCTAAGCTTTAGAAACATAATCATAACATCATCACATCACATACATTACCCAAATCAAACCCCACCCATAAACCACATTCACACACATACATATGGGTAAACCGATTTTATAAAAAATTCATACATGCATTTCCAGCCCCAAATCAGTTTAAAACAAGTAAAAAGGTGGTTTTAGAACTCACCTTAGTAGCCTTTGGTTATGACTTCTTCAAAACCGGCTTGCAAATTGAGTTCTACTGCCTTGAATTCGACCTTCTGCTCATGTTCTCCTTCAAACCCCAAATATTTCTGCTCCTTGTTACTATCTCTCTCTAAAAATCTGAATGAAATGATGTGAGTGAAGAGAGTGTGGGCGGCCATCACCTTTTATACCCACTTTTCAAACATTTTGTCCTTCTGACACTTTTAGTCCCTCTACTTGGGTTTTATTGTGTTTCTTTCTTTTCTTTTTACCTTTAAAGAAATAACTGGGTGTTACAAGTCCACCCCCTTATTTGGGTTTCATCCCCAAAACCTATTAATCCTCAAACAATTGTGGGTAATGCTATCGCATCTCCTCTTCCGTCTCCCACGTAGACTCAGATCCCTTTCTGTGTTTCCATTATACACACACAAGAGGAACCACTTTATTTCCTAACCTCTTCTCTTTACGATCAATGATCATCACTATTATCTCCACATAATTTAGTCGTTCATCTACCTCGATATCCTCTAGTAGTACAACCATATTCTTTTCTGCTAAGCACTTTCTCAGATGAGTACATGGAATGTCGGGTGAATTCCATTTAACTCATCTAGTAGCTCCAATCTATAGGCCACCTCCCCTACTTAACCAATAATTCGGAAAGGCCCTATGTATCTTGTGCTCAACTTGCCCTGCTTTCTGATCCGAATGATACCTTTCCGCATACGACTTCTGTCTATCTTTGGTTGCCTTCATAAAGGCTTTGATCCATTCCAGTTTCTTAGTCGTAGCCTCGACCACCTCGACGCTCCTTAACTCTTTATGGCCAATGTCACCCCAACAAGCAGGTGTTCTATATCTCCTACCGTATAAAATCTCATAAGGAGGCATGCCAATCCTGGCATGGTAGCTATTGTTATATAAGAACTGCACTCATGGTAAATGGTCATCCCAACATCCTCTAAAATCAATAACACATGCCCGAATCATATCTTCCAACGTTTGAATGGTCCGCTCTGACTGACCATCTGTCTGGGGGTGATAAGTCGTGCTGATATGTAACCTCATCCCTATAGCATCGTGAAATCTCTCCCAAAACATGGATGTAAACTGAGTTTTACGATTCGACATGATAGACACCAGTACATCATGGCGACTTACAATCACCTTGATGAATAGATCCACGAGTTTCTCAGGGGAATACATCTCTCGTATCGATAGGAAGTGAGAACTCTTCGTCAAACGATCCACTATCACCCATATGGCATCATACCTTTTCAAGGTATGTGGTAACTTTGTGATAAAGTCCATGGTGATATGCTCCTACTTCCACTTGGGTATATCAAAAGTTTCGATCTTCCCGTATGGCTTCTATTACTTCGCCTTCACCTGCAAGCAAGTAAGGCACTTACTCACGTACTCCACTACGTCGTGCTTCAAACCCGGCCACCAATAATATTTTTGCATGTCTTGATACATCTTCGTAGCACCGAGATGAATGGAGTACCGAGTCATATGAGCTTCATCCAAAATCTTCCCACGTAGATCCCCAAAACAAGAAATCCACATTCGTCCGAATTGGGTCCTAACACCAACAGTGTTTTCACCCAGCTTTGTGACTAGGCCTCTCATCCTTACATAGTTAAGATAATCTTCTTTCAATGCCTCATCCTGAAACTCCTTAATTCATTTCATCACATCAGAGGTCATAATCAATTGGTAAGCCTTTACCCGAATTGGCTTGGGTCTCTCCTTTCGGCTAAGAGCATCTACCACCACGTTGGCCTTCCCCGGATGGTAATTGATCTCATAATCATAATCCTATATGAGCTCCAACCATCTCCTCTTTCTCGTATTCAAGTCTCTCTACTCAAAGAAGTACTTCAAGCTCTTGTAGTCCATGAAGATTGTGCACTTCATCCCGTATAGGTAGTGCCTCCAAATATTTAGCGCGAAGACCACATCTGCTAGCTCCATGTCATGAGTAGGATAATTAACCTCATGAACTTTCAAATGTCAATATGCGTAGGCCGTAGCCTTTCCTCGCTGCATCAAGACACATCCTAACCCCGAGTAAGAAGCATCTGAATAAATTACCAAATCTTTGCTTCCATCGGGTAACGACAAGACAAGAGCTTGAATCAACCTCGCCTTTAACTCCTCAAATTCCTTCTCTTTAGCTTGACCCATACGAACTTTACATCCTTACGGGTCAACTTAGTCAACAGAGAAGCAATCTTAGAGAATTCTTGAATGAATCTTCTGTAATAGCCCGCCAAACCCAAGAAACTATGAATCTCGGATGACGACTTTGGAGATTTCCATTGCATCACCGCCTCCACCTTTGTTGGGTCTGCTATAATCCTTTCAAAATTCATGACTTGACCCAAAAACTGAACCTCGCTCAACCAGAATGCGCACTTGGTGAACTTGGCATACAACTTCTCCAATCTAAACGTTTTCAACACCTCTCGAATATGACTGGCATGCTCCTCCTCAATCTTCGAATAAATCAAGATATCATCTATAAACACAATCATTGATTTATCCAACACCGGCCGACACACTCAATTCATAAAGTCCATAAAAGCAGCTGACACATTGGTCAAGCCAAAAGATATAACGAGAAACTCGTAGTGTCCATAACGCATGCGAAAAGCTGTTTTAGGAATATCTTGCTCCTTAACTTTCAGCTGATGGTAGCCAGATCAAAGATCTATCCTCAAGAAACAACTGGCACCTTGGAGTTGATTAAACAAATCATCAATCCTTGGTAATGAATATCGATTATTCACCGTTAACTTGTTCAACTCCATCTAGTCAATACAAATCCTCATACTGTCGTCCTTCTACTTCACGAATAAGACCAGAGCATCCCATTGAGAGATACTCGGTCTAATGAACCTTTTATCGAGCAACTCCTGGAATTACTCCATTAGTTCCTTCATCTCGGTCCGAGCCAACCGATGCGGTGCCTTAGCAACAGGTTAGGCACCTGTTATCAATTTAATCTGAAACTCGATCTCATGGTCCGGTGGCATTCATGGTAAATCTTCTGGGAGCACGTCTAGAAAGTCACACACAACAGGTACATCAGACAATTGTGGTGTTGGCATATCCACATCCTTCACTTAGGCCAAGTAGTCACTACACCCATGCCTCATGCACTTTCCCGCCACAGCCATCGAAATCACCTTGGGGACAGTCGTAACTAGATCATCGTAAATTTTCACCAAATTCCCGTCAGGCGCTGTTAGTCTCATAATCTTCTTGAGCCATACAATGTTCGCCATGTAGTCTACCAACAAATTCATTCCTAGGACTAAATCGAAACCGCATAAGGTCATCACGAATGGTCTAACAGGAAACTTATGACCTTATAATTCTATGTCACAGCCTTCTATCATCTCAAAAATCCGGGTAGACTTAACTATGGCAGTTTCTGAAGGAATTGATCTGCCCAAGATACATATTATGGCAGTTTCTGAAGGAATTGATCTGCCCAAGATACATATTAAATTGATGTGGCTAGTGTAATATGATCCAAGTCGAGTCATACCCAATAACAAGCCAAACAAACACCAATGAGTATTTATTTGTTGATAAGATCATACAAATAAATAATGACACCAATTTAGAAAATAGGTTTTCTAAAACGTTGATTTTGTAAATGAACAACATTATATGGATAATTTGTTCATGAGAAATTATTTGTTTTATTATTTAAGTTGGTTAAGTAATATAAAACAAAAGTGTGTTACTTTATAAAATTAAAAGGGTTTTAATTTTATAAAACTAAAGTGCAAGAGTGTAACAATTAATAAAATTACAAATGGGAGGGAAACCCCAAAGAGGGACCAAAAATTCGGCCGCCCCTTTGGCCTAGGGAACCTCCCTTTTGTGGTCTTGGTTCATGCAAGAGTATTTTCACTTGAACACTATTCCATCATAACACACCTTCTCTCACACACACAAAGCAAGAAACCCTCTCAAGTTAGCTAAAAATTTTTGGATTCAAGGAGGAAAAGAGAGCTGAAATTTGAGATTTTTGGGCTGCTCTTCAAGTGTTCTTGGCTGAA
>BJCM01181138.1:0-10173 GCA_018326385.1 Flaveria bidentis
CGGCCTCCGGCCGCTCCGTGCACGGGTTTTAGACTCCAGGGACTTCCAGAATCAATATCCTAACATGTCTAAGCAAGAAGCACACTGAGAAACACGACACACAAGCCCACACGACCTCATGTGCTCGGGTTGGACCCGAACACCCGAAACCCTAAAATCGCATAAGTAAACGAGCGAGGAAAGGACGACCAAGGTCGTCTACCTGCTAGAAACAAGTTGTCACAGCTGTAGTCGAAGTTGGGCTGGTGAAAACGCAACAAACGGAGTGAAATTCGGTGCTAGATTGAAGGAGAAAGGTGAAGAAGAAGGTGAAGAAGAAAGTTGAAGAAATGGAGAAGAAGAAGAGGCTAGGGCTGGTATGGTGTATTTATACCCAGCCCTAGTTTCACAAAATGACACATTTAGTCCCCGATCTTAGCCCTCGGGTTTCCAAATTTGTTTCGGTTGAAAACGATATTAATTAGACTCGTTATATTATTGACAAAAATGTAATTAATGGTATTTGAAACTTAAAAATGGTTTTATTTATAATAATAATATAGATATAATGGTGTATTTTATGGTGATGATAGTAATATGGGCAAAGATTTTAAGTAACAGTTTTGTAATGACAAGGGCAAAAGCGAAATCACACAGGTAGTTCATATAGGTGAGGAATGACAGATTAACGAAAAGATGACGGAAATACGTCAATAGACGGACCTTTGGTGACGGATGTCACAGTGCATGGCCCATTCGCATGGTCCAGTCGTGCGACTGAATCAGATTACTTAGTTAAACATATTCTTGAACCTTTAATGATTCAAAATATATCTAACAACTGCAAACTTATATAACATGTTCATATATATGCGTGTATCATTACATAATATCAATAGATATAACATTAAACAATCAACAAACATTCACATAAGAGTTTTTCATTTCATAGATTCAACATTTCATGTGTGTTACAAGATGAAAGTCTATTACATTTAAGATCACTAGACTAGAACTAGGGACATGTGTACCAACAAATAGCTCAAGTGATGATGGACTATATTTTAACGTAAAATATTTGTTTGTATGAGAACGAGTAGAGGATCAAAGTGTTAGTATTGAATTTATCAATACGCATGACATGTTAGCGGATCCACTTACTAAGGGTCTATCGCCTAAAGTATTCACTAATCATGTACATAATATGGTTTTTAGGCAAGACCTTATATGAATGTCATGTAGACATACATACATACATACATACACACACACACACACACACACACACACATATATATATATATATATGTATATATATATATATATTATACAATTACATACTTCACTCATATGTAAAGCTTGTCTATACTTATGAATATGTATGTTGTCACATCCCGACGGAAGCGTGATATGCTAAATTGGGTGTGACTCGTTTGTTCAGAACTCATTAATTAGCAGAGTTTAACAGATTGCACAGCAGTATAAAGCATACATAACTTAATTCATAATTTAAAGATAGTATTAAATTAAGGATTACATTAAATCATAACAGTCAAAATTTGATCTAACATAATTCTATTACAAACATTTATTTAAACTGCTACATCTTCAGTAACGATGGAAATGCGCATCCACCGATATGCTGAGATCATACATGGTAACAGTTAGATTAACACAAACTTTTCCCATGATTTTCCCCAGCTGTTGTAAACATCAAAAGAAAACAAAATGTTGTTACTCATGATAATTTTTTGAAAAAGCATACTCAAAATAGTCAACATAATGTTGATGAGTTCATAGGTTTATCTCAGACAAAATATTATTGATGCATCATATACAACCAAACCTTACTTAATAATAGGATCATCCATACTGTCATAATATAATTCATAAATCAGATAATATAGCATCACAACACTCATCCTATTGGTGCAAGAAATAATTTTCCTAAGTAACGCTACCTATATTATCCAACGGTTCCACGTCCGAATAAATGGTTGTAACATAAATGACAGTATAACTTAAAATTGCATCAATCATAAAAATCAATAGTATACTTTTTTCCCCCAAAAGTTTATAAAAATTAAAATGGGGCTATGAATCTCACCTTTACTCCAAGAGTTGACCTATAAACAAGAATATTTATAGTTTAGAAAATACAAATATTTTCTTCAAAATTTTCAGTACCTCATATATCATGAAATTTTTATAATAATTGGGTCTAAAAATCAGACATAACATACTTAAAATTTCATATTTTATTTGTTTACAGTTTATTTTCTATAATTTTTGCGATATTCAAATAAATTATCAAAAATTTCTTCGGGTTTCTAAAAATTCTCAAACTTAACCAAAATATTTTCCACAATGTTTTTAAATTCCCAAAATTTTCCCAAATCCCAAATCATGGCAGAGTCAATATTTATGATTTTTATTATTTTACTAATAATTAATAAAAATATCAAAATATGTTCAAAAATTCTTATTTTCATACTGTCTTTTGTATTCAAATTTCTAGATTTTCTATAATTTGCTCATAATTTATCTCAAAGCCAAAGTATTTTTCCCAATTTTTATATGACAAAAACTTTCAAAATTCATAACTTATTCATAACTTCAAATTAGATTATAAAACTTTTTCTGTAAATCTCATAGATCATAAGAGTCAACATATATTTTTCTCAACTACTTTCTAGGTTCAGTTCTTCCAGCATAAATTTTTCTTTCAAATATTTAAATAATTTATATAAATTATTTTACTTATAGAAATGACATCAAAATTTGCAGAACTATATTTCTTAATATGATAAACATATTTTCAATGTTTTTTCCCACAATCATAATTATTTACATAATAAACTGAATTTAACAAGCTGCACATAAATTTTTAACCCTTAATTGATAATTTTTCTTTATATAACTTTTAATTATCAATACTTACTTATTTCTTTCAGATTCATAAAACCTTTCTTAATATATTTTGATAAAATTATCATGTTTGTAATTTTTTATGAAAAACTTGTATGTTTAATCATAAGGGTTAGTTATATGTGTTGTTTAAACACATATACTTTGGTAAGGTTAACTAGTTATGTTTTAAGGAATGAAACCTTGGTTTTGATAGAGAAAGTGGGTGATGATAGCTAATGGTAGCTTCTTTCTCTGATACTCCAACTCGTGTGGATGTCTTGAGCTTCTAAAGTTATGATTTCCTTGCAAAAGTTGATTTGGAAGGTGATGGTGTTCGATTGTGGTGATGTTTTTGTGGTGACCGAGAGTAGTGATGTTGGTGGTGTTTGGTTATGGAGTTAACCGAGAGGTGATGGAGTGGTGGTGATAACCGAAATTTGAGTTGGTGGTGGTTAATGGCTTCCGATGGTGGTGTTTAGAAGTGGTAACCAAGAGCACAATGGTTGCAAGTGTGTCTTCCATTTTGGCCGAGAGTTTCTATTTAATTGGGAGTGTAATCATTAGGTCTAAGTCTAGGGTAGTGAGGTGTGTTTTATAGGGTCCTTAGGTGGCTTAAATTAGGTGTTAAGGTGGCGGTTTGCTGGAGTGTTTAGGAAGAGCCGAATAGGTGGCGGGTGGGGTGGGTAGATGGGTGTCAAAGCATGCAAGGTGGCGGCTTTGTGGAGTAGTGAGGTGTCTTGTTCGATTAGTGTGTTAATCACCCTTTAAATCGGCTGGTTTAATTCCTAATGAGCCGATACTTGATGCTTTAGTTAGTGTTTAGGTGTTTAAGTGTTTAGGTTTTGTTTAGTTTTGTTTTGATGTTTAATTCCTTTGTGATATTGTATTGTATAGTGATGTTTAGTTGGGTTGTATTTTTGGTTTATTTGGTGTATGATTTGATGTATGTTTAATGCTAAAAGGTTGAGATTCTTGATCATGTAATGTTTGATAACAAAAACTTATACATACAAACTAATGCATACGTAAATTTTATGCATGCAAGCATGCATACGTACATCATACATATACTCACATAAACATATATAATTTATATGATTTAACCAAATATAGAGTAATAATATGATGGTTTATTAAAAATATATTAACGTATGAAATCCTAAGTTTTAGGGTTGTCACATATGTGCACTATTATGTTTACTCTAGACAAACCTTTTTACCACCTAACCTATAATTTGTGATGATATCAATGTCATAATGGATAGGGTCTTGCATTGATAATAATGCAAATGGTTGTATTTATTTGTTTTGATATTATTATAAGAAGGTTTAATGAACATGATCAATTTTGATCACTTGGCCAATGAATGTTATATTATATATTAATAATTACACATAGATGTTTAGTACAATGGTTAAACGGTCAGTGGGAGAATGTTAGAAATAATTATGTGGCCTTTTCACCATTTGACATTTATTTGGGTTATCTGTGTGTAGTCCTAATACTAAGGGTATATAATTTGATGGAAGTTAATATCCTAAGGGGCTAATATGTAAATACTGGTAGTTAAATGATTAAGAGTCTGTTTGTCAAATTATCAATTCATCTTTTCTCTCCCTATGTATATTCATTAAGGAATGAGAAGAAACCCTTACACCAAATACCAAATTCAATCCATCAATTGAAGACAAACAAGACTCTCAATCGGATTAATCATCATGAGTTCATCATCATCTCATAATCAGAAGATGGAATCTTCTCCTTCAAGTAAGTTCTATCAAATTCACTATATTGATTGATTAGGGACTTATGTAAATGATATCATATGTAGAATCCAATTCTACACAAAACACCCAGGATTACCTAGGTAAATGGATCATCCTTCTTTCTGAAAAATAGAAGCATGGTGACCGGAATCAACCCGTTCAAATGGAAACCCACAATTGAGAATACCCCATCACTCACCCAGAGCATATTGCCACAAACGTGTCTCGAACCCATGAACTCGCATTATGAAGCTACCACTAGGGCAGAATGGTTCCTAGTATAAATTCCACACATATTGACTATATTTTTTAGTATGTTAAAAAGTTAAAACTATGAATTTGATACTTTTGTATTTTTTTTAATTTTAATTATAAATTTAGTCCAATTATTTTGTTATGGGTTTATGGATTATTAGATAATAAAATTAGTTTGGTTTTAAGGGATGCCGCCTCTTTTTATTGTAGCATTGCAATGAATTATGGGGAGAAGCTTATTTAGATTTTTTAAATCAGTATGAATTGATTTGGTTCTTGTATATGTTGATTTAAGCTATGATTTCTGGATTGAGAACTAAATCCATCCTCAAATAGATTCCAGAAACCATCACTTTTTATTATAAGTAGTAAAGATTTACCTTGCACATTGGGGTCCCGACATCGACGTGGTCAAGCGCGTATGAAATTGCAACGACTCATTTTTTAATATTGAAATGTAAATAAAAAACATGTCACACGAGTTATGGAAGCGGGAGTGAGTAAGAAGAACCCACCATCTGCAACTAAGCTCGCACCATTGGAAGATGAGCAAATTGTGACAGTTGGTCATCAAGTTCAATCCCCTCATACACTCTAGAATTAAAGCTCAAACAAGCTGCGGCGATACAAAGGGGGATGCAACAGTGTGTTTTCTTTGATGTCTTTAGTGTCAACTTGTTTTTCATCAAATTGGAATGTGAAAACTTGATTGCTTGAGATTGTAAACTAGCTACTTGCTTAATATCTGATTCCAGGGTTCAAGCTAACTGAAACAGTACTGATTATAGAAAATAAAACCGACATTAGTGCACTGTTTTGATACTGATTTTACAATTAATTTTTTCATATAATTTTGAATTTAGTGCCCCTTTACCCTACATCAAGTTGCTACAGGGCATAGAAGACAAAACGAGAAAAGATCGAAGTCCATTCCTGAATCAACCACTATCTTAGAAACCTAGAAAGATTAACATTTTAGTCTTTATATTAGTTTTTGTCATAGTGTAAGGACTTATTGTGTAAATATATGTTCTTTTTTGTTTTCTTGATTATTAGTATAAATAGGATTTCTTATGTATATGCAGGTTAAGACTTTAGATATTTTTCTCTTAATTTGCACTTTGTAATCCAACTAATATTAATATAAACTCTATGAATTTTTCTGATATTTGTTTGTTTGATTACATTGGTCATATTATTGTCAATTGCTTGATATCAATTACAGATCGATCCATTTGAACCTATCAAATGGTATCAGAGCTTTCGATTCAGTGATTGAGTTCAAAAACGACTTTTTGAGCATTATTTATCACTTGAATATGTGATTTGATCGTAATTGTGCAATTAATTTATGATTTAGTTGGGTTTCATTACTAGAAACATGATTTGAATCTCCATTGAGTGAATTTACATTAACAAATTTGAGTTTTTGTCAAATTTAGTGTTCGAACAGTTCTTCATATTCGCATACTGATTTTTGCAAAATTAGGTCTTAATTGTTGTTAATTGAAACATATGAAGTTAAAGGATTGTTAATCAGTGTTATAGTTACCTAATTGAAAAGTTTCAGATCATTTTATCAAGTTTTTGAAAAATTTGTTAAGATCAGGTTGTTATGAATTAGGCGTTTGAGGTGTTGAAATCATCTAAAAAATACCTAAGTGTTTAGGCACTTGAACACTGTTTAGACGCTTTAACACTATTTAGGCATTTTTAGAGTAGTCATTTTGACACTGTGTAGGTGTTTTTGGACTGAGACGTTTTAAGAAGTCTAAGTCCCTGGCGCTTTGAAACTGTCAGGTGCTTTGAAACTGTTCAGGCGCATTGCAACTGTTTTCAGGCGCATCAACGCTGTTTAGGCGTTTGACAACTGTTTAGGCGTTTGACAACTGTTTAGGCGTTTGACAACTGTTCTAGATGTTTCTACACTTTCAAACTTCAGAAATTATCTAAGGCAATCCCCTGGGCGTTTTGCTACTGTGCAGGCGTTTCTCTACTATTCAGGCATTTTGATTCAGACTTATCACTTAATACTTAGAAAATTTTCAAAAATCCAAAAATATTTTCATTTCTTTATTTCATTTCAAAACTAAAACATCAAAAATAGTATATTTTCTTGAATCAAAAACTTAATCATGGCTAAGTCTAAAGATTCAGAGAACAAAGTACCAAAGCTAAAGAATCAAGCTGATTTTAATAATTGGTCACTCAGATTAAAACATCATTTGAACTCTATTGATATTGATTTGTGGAAGTCAATTGAAAAAGGACCTCACATTCTAATCACCTCAAATGGTCCTCATAGAGGATTTGTATATACTAAAGAAACTTAAGAGCCATATCCTAAAGATGGCTTACATGGTGATGACATAAAGAAGGTGAAGAATAATGTTAAAACTTACTCTCTCATGTGCAAAGGGTTACCTCTGGAAGTACTTTCAAGATTGGAGAAATATCAAACTGGTTATACAATGTATAAAGCTTTGAAAGTCATCTGTGAAGAAGGTAAAGAAATCCAAGATCTCAAAAGACAAAAGTTAAAAAGACAACTTGAACTTGTTGAGCACATATCAGGAGAAACTATAAATCAGTAGATGAATAGATATGTTCAACTCACATCTGAAATGTCAACTTTAGGAATCAAAAATGATCTTAAAGATTTAAATGACAGACTCCTAAATGCACTTCCATCCTCATGGAAACAAATTGTAACCCTGCTAAAGCATACTGAAAGGTTTCCTATGGATCTTGATCTTCTTATTGCGAAGATTGAATATGTAGAAATTGATGAGAGTTCAAGAAATAATGATAGATCTGCTTCAACATCACAATATAAGTATGTTGCTTGTCTAGCAAACACTATTGAAAATGCCTTTCTTGCCAAGAATGATGCTACTCCTGAAGATGAGGGTGATCTGTTTGGGAGCTGAATTTTTCACAAGTACCCCAGTCTATTCAACTCAACCACAACAACAACAGTCTCCTCCAAAATCTACTATGCCTAAAACTCACAATGAGACTCCATCTTCTAACTCTGCTAATCCTAGCAAATTTAAAGATGTTATAAATATCCTATTGTAGGATGAAGAGTCCAAAATTGCTTTTACAGCTTTTATGGCAAACTTCCAAGCCTACCAAGGTAGTCATCTAACTCAAATTGATTTGGTCTTGCAGGATTTATTCGAGATTGATCCTAATGACATAGAAGAAATAGACTTGAATTGGCAAATGGTGATGATTGTTTACAGAACACAAAATCACTCATATGTTAACAGGAACTACAAGCCCAGTGCCAACAAAACAATTGGTTTTGACAAGTCAAAATCAAGATGTTTCAACTGCAATAGTTATGGTCATTTCTCAAGAGAATGTAAAGCTCCAAGAACTTAAAGTGGAAATGGTCAAAGTTGTTCAAATAATCAGAGACATCAACATCAGACTTAAAAGACATTCCAGAAATCATATCAGAGTCTGCCTATGCCTAAATTAAAAGATGAACAAAAATCAACTGAAAAACCAAAGAAAGCACTGGTTGTAAGCATAAAAGATGGTTATGACTAGAGTGCATATGCTGAACAATTTATTTTTGATCTTATTTTAGGTTTAGCATTGATTTCAAAAATAAATGAAGAATGTTCTGAAGACAAGGATCTAAAAACTGATGAATCAAAAAATGAGACAGACTATGACTCGAGTGACAAGTCAGATCCAAAGTAGGAAGAAGTTGCACTCATAGCAAAGTCTGAACAACCAAAGGTTGTAAAATCTGCTTCTGACACTGAGTCTTCAAATTCATATCCTGAAATTCCAATTGAAGTAAGAGAAAAACTATGCACAAAAGAATGTTTTGAACAAGTTGAACATTATAGAAATTACTCATTCAAAATATGTGACAAATTAAAACAAGAAGAATCAATGCACAAAAACTGAAAGATGATCATAAAGTTGTTGATGAGAAAATAATGTCACTTCAAGCAAGTTGGAATAAAACTCTAAAAGAACTTGAAATAGTTAAGAAACAACTTGAAAAAAATGACAAAGTCACTTGAATAAGAAAAAGTGGCACATGCTGCAACTCAAGTTGATTTGGCAAAAGTAAAAAGCTTAAAGACTATTGTTGAGCAACTGGTAAATGGAAGAAAAGATAAAGATAAATCAGGATTAGGTTTCACACATGAACCTATGCCTGAATCAATCTCTAAAACTTTACCAGAAAATTTTAACACTCATGATCATTCACCAAAAAACAAGGCCAAAGTAAATGAATTTCAAGAGAAAAAGAAGATTGATCAAGAAAGTGCTAAAAGTGAAATTGAAAAGGTAAACATTCAAATATTCGAGGAGAATGACACAAAAAAGATTGAAAATGGTCATCCAATTAAAGTAAAATCATATGAACCTCGTCTAAAGAACAAAAAACTATTTGTTCCAAAAGGTGAATGTGTCATTGAGAAGTGCCAAACTGATCAAGAAATTGAAAAAGCAAATGAGATCAAGCTTAAAATTAAAGTAAAATGTCAAAAAAATTAGACACTTCATGTTCTGATGATTCAAGCTCAAATGAATTAACTCAAATCAAAAAGTGTGAAAAAGAATTTTCTCAAGATTCAATTAAGACACAAATTCTTAAGAAATTATCAAGAAATCAAAGGAGAAGAATATCAACTCCTAGAAAGTCTAACCCAATAAACAAAACAAGTCAAATTAAACTTGTGAAGTTGTGTCAGCAGGAACTTTTGACATGAACACGATATCTGAAACAATAACAAAACCAAAGATCAAATCTAACTCTGATCTGAAAACAGGTTAAGGTCCAAAGTCTTCTGTTGTATAAAACAGATTTCTATCTAAGGAGTTAAAGAATGGTAAACATGTTAAAAAGAAAAATCCTAAATATCAAAAGACCAAACTTATACTGACAAAACAAAAGCTTAATCAGTTTACTCCTAAAATCAAACAAGGATTAAATGTGGCATCTACTTTAACGGTTAAGCAAATGTTATTTCAAAAACCTCAAAAATACTGTGATATATGTGACATGTATAATGTCACACCCTCAAAATCCACGTGCGGAGTTTTACCACGAGGCGTGTGAACAAACCAGGATCACAGTCAATAGTTACTCAGAACGACTCTATATGCAATAATTAAATAAAATCAACCAAAGACAAACTTTAAAACTGTGCGGAAGCGTATTGTAAAAACAACCCAATGAAATAGAAATGTATACTATGGCAAAACATATGCCAACCCAAAGAGTAA
>BJCM01181371.1:0-10065 GCA_018326385.1 Flaveria bidentis
AAGGATTTTGTCACCAACAGGAATTCGTATGATCTTCTCATGACATATGACTTCCGCTTGCTTGCTAGAGAGCCAATCCATGCCTATCACAACATCAAAACTCCCTAGCGTAACAGGCATAAGATCTATAGCGAAAGTATGACCAGCAAGTTCTATCTTACAATCTTTAAGAATATGCGTTACATGGATCTGTTTATCGTCGACTAATTCTATGTTGTATTTAAATATTCTAAGGCAGAGAGTATATCACTTAAAAGACTACAGAACTTTAAGGACACGAAACTCCTATCGGCTCTAGTATCGAATAGTACTGTAGCAAAACAATCATTAACGGAGAACCTACCAGAAACAGTTGTGGGGTGATTTAGAGCCTCACCTGAGCCAATGACGAAGGCTCTCCCTTTGGCTACATCTTTGTTGCCGCCATTACCAGTACCATTGCCACCATTGTTGTCGTTACCATGGTTATTTTTGTTGTGGCCATTGACGTTGTTGCCATTACCATTCCTTCACAGTTGTGGGTAGTTTCGCCTGTAATGCCCTTCCTTCCCACATTCAAAACAACCTTTGGGAGTTTCTTGAGGTTGTTGTGGCTTCCTTAACTGTTTACCACGACAATCCTTAGCAGCGTGTCCAATCTTACCACAGCGTTGACACTTGAAGTTATCACACCTTCCCACATGATGGTAATTACACCGAGTGCACTTCGGATGTCTACCACCATAACCACTGGGTCCTTGATTATTTGCATCCGTTTGGTTGAAGTTACGGTTATTGTTGAACCTCCGTTGTAGCTGAACTGATTGTTGTTGTCGAGGTTAGGGTTGAGCGCTGGATGATGACGATTTGTTGTTGTTGACACCATCCCACTTTCTCTTGTTGTCGGGCACGCTCACCACAGCGCCCCGCTTGGGTAGACGTCCTTGCTCTATTGCTGGTCTGTTAGCTTATGAGCTAACTGGATGGCTTGCTGAATTGTGGTTGGGTTGGAAGCAGTCACCATACTTTGAATATCGGGTACTAATCCCCGTATGTAATGCTCAACCCTCTTGTGCACTTCATTCACCATTCCTAGGCATAGGGTTGCTAGTTCATGGGTTCTGGTGGTGTAGGCCTCGATTTCCTAGCCCTGCATCTTAAGTTGCCAGAACTCCATCTCTAGCTTTTGCACTTCATTGCGAGGACAATACTCCCCAGTCATCATTTCTTTAAATTCATCCCATGGAAGCCCATCGCCATCGCTTGTCCTAACATCTGGACATGCACGTTCCACCAAGACAGAGCGGCACCTTCTAGAGTCCTAGTGGCATATTTCACTTGGTTAGCAGGTGGACAGTTGCATTTGGAGAAAACAAACTTAGTCTTCTCGAACCATCGTACAAGCCCTACAGCCCGTTCAGTACCGCTGTAGGTGTGCAGTTTACAATCCATAAAGGACTTGTAGGTACACACCGTGGTCCTGTTTTAACACAACACACAATGATCAGACATACCATACGGTTATTCAGGATATTTAATTTAACTTTCTATCACTGTTTACCTGCTGGATGTCCCGTCTGGGCAGCAGCCACCGCTGTCTAAACAGGCTCATTTATTAGGACAGCCAGTTCTGGCGGGGTCATGTTTATAGCGCCACCGCCCTGTTCTCCAGTGCCACGTCCACGTCCGCGTCCACGACCACATCCACGTCCACGTCCACAGGCGTCCATTCTTTTCACTTTACATTCACAAATACAATAATGAGTAACATCAAACACATTTATCCCATTGAAGTACAATAAACAGTAAAGAATAATGAATCATCACAACCACACCATTCATAACAAAAATGATAACCAAAGTAAATAAATTGTAAATGAGTCATAATGTATTCATCAATGTCAAAATTTAAGTTTGTCGTTCGTGTGGGAAAACAACGCTTCCCACATAGGTTTCAAAAGAGAAAGAAAAACACTACGTAGTCCAAGTCATATAAAAAAAATCAATCGACAACATCTGACCCATCACTGTCATCCTCCTTCTCCACCGGTTCCTCCTCCTCGGGTTCCTCCTCGAGGTCCTCATCCTCAGAGTCTGCTGCAGGAGTAGGAGCTATAGCAATCTGAAACGCTGCCAATTGGGCTTCTAAGATAGCAATTCTATTATCGGCTATTGCGTCCTGCTGTTCATGAGTAGTAACACCTCCTCTAAGTGCTATGAGACCATTTTCCATGTGATGACACCCATTTAGGGTCTTCCTATGTTGCTCCTCGAGTTCATCCATTCGGTGTATTAGTTTGTACACCTCATGCTACAGTGTACAAGCATCACTCGTGAGCCGCCTGACTCGATGTTGCTCAGTATCCAGTAAAGCCACCAGTGCAGCAATCAGTTGCTCGTTGGACTACACCGTCCGTGGGAGTGAAGGCAATGGTTGATCGGCGTTGTTCCTAGTCCTGGGCCTCGGGATAGGTACGCACTCCCTATACATCATATGATCAACGAACCTGGGGTAGAAACTCCAGTTTCGTGGGGGGTCACGCTCCATCAGTGCATAGGGTTGATCCCAATCGATCTCCCCTCGAGGATAAGCTAGTCGGGGCCAGTCGAGTCTATTATCCGGTACAGGTGCGGGAGGTGGGGATTCAGATCGTGAAGGTGATTCAGGTCGCTTACCCGGAGCTCTCGTTGACGATGCCATGCTGCAGAGAGTGTGACGTGTATGCCAATGAGTATACAGTAGATGAAAATAATGCACAGGTAACTAACTAACTGTGTGCGGTTATAGTCTAGTGTGTATGCAACCTAGTTCCCTATAACAAATGGCTCTGATACCATTCTGTAACACCCGGCCCTTCGCATCAACAATATTGTCCGATTTGCCCACAAGGAACTCACGGATTTGCTTTTGGTTGCCCAGTGAAAACTTCCCAAGGAGTTCACCCATCCCTAGATTGCTCTCACCTGAGCACGCTTAACTATGGAGTTATCCTCTCATCCACAGCCAAGACGCCCAAAACGCGTTGTTGATCTTAGAGACCAGACATTCCTTATGAACCAGGAATCTCTTCTGTCCACGACCGAAGTGGGATATGTGTAGGGTGTCACAAGCACCCCTTGTTTGGACTTATCATCCTCGATGAGCCCGGGAAGTCATCATCCTTGGTGAGGTATGTCCCACACCCCGAACGGCACATGAGTGGCTCTGATACCAATCTGTCACACCCTCAAAATCCATGTGCGGAATTTTACCACGAGTCGTGTGAACAAACCAGGATCACAGTCAGTAGTTACTCAGAACGACTTTATATGCCATAATTAAAATAAAAATCAACCAAAGTTCAATCTTTAAAATACGGAAGCGTTTTGTAAGTAAAGAAACCCAAAGTGTATAAATGTATAATACGACAAAACACGCGCCAACCCAAATGAGAAAACATTAATAATAATAAACCAACAAAGATGTCTTTTAAATGGAGTCTTAATATGCATGATGAACCCATGTAGTGCTCCTAATGGAAAGAGAATTTAACGACCTGAGAATAGCATACTAAAATGTCAACACAAAGGTTGGTGAGTTCAAGAGTTGGCGTTCAAATATAAACAATTTAACAGTGGTGATATATAAGAAGTGTATTGTAACAGGTAGCTAGTCTATTAACAATAAATATTAATTTCGTAGTGATTTCGCAATTGAAGCTGACGGTGATAAGTTATTGCCTCCTGTCACGACTTAACAGGTCATGACAATGTTCAATAGGACAAATTGCACCCAGTTGACCTCGAATCACACAGGTGGGGCTCGTCAGACCCAGTAGTACTACCCAAGTTTCCCCGCTATTCAATATTAACAATTCGAAAGTGTGAGGACTTTTCCAAAGTAAACAGCACTACATTAATATTATACACAACTTAAATACATATAAAGAGTTTGTAATTTACCAGTATGCTATCTCCCCCAAAAGAGGTTAAGTAAAGAGTGGGGCATGAACTCATCTGATATACGAAATGAATACTTAGGGTTTACTTGAAAGAAAGAGTGGACAGACAACCTTCAGAGGTTACCTAGATCATATAATTACATGAGTATGTGTAAACAGAGAACAAGTGGAACCCTAAGCACACTACAACCAAAGACTTAAGGTTTCAGAAAACAAACACGTTTGACTCAGTTGACCCGTTTGACCCGTTGGTGACATTATGTGTTGTAAACCATTTAAGCAAGCATACTCATACATCATATATGGTTAACATTCAAATGGATCACATGTATGTTACAGTATCCAGGTGTATTACTTAGATCATCATACAACAAAGTATCATACAAGTCATGCGAATCTAAAACATTAACATGTCCATCAGTTGTAACATAACTAACACGCCACACAAAGATCAAATCACGCACTACATACCATGTGAAGCCACTCACGACTTTACATCTTAAACCCTGCTAATCCTACTAAGTAGGGGCCTTAGATTCGCACGCGTGTATGATGATCACAATCATATTCATTAACCATATTCATTGCATTCAACATACACCACAATAATCAATTTCCAGTCCCAAACATGATGTCTTAACTACTAACCAACATCAACATTATACATGATCATCAAAGTCCATACATCACCAATGATTATCCAAGCATCCCATACGACTAAATTAACATGTTCTACCATATTAGAATTGATCCATGAACATACTAACATGCTCCTAATATCCCAAACATGTTTAAACTATCATCTTTCAAACTTTGTGCAAATAAAGTTTCAATTTTGGGAAAGTACATTCCAACATCCATCAAACACTCAATGTATTCATGATTTCATCACAATACCTAATGATCTCAAGCTCATAACAACATCTAGACATGATCAACAATCCCTAATCATCATAATCCCTTAATCATCATGAACAAATGTTTCCACTTTTGGCAAGATATGAACAACAACATCCATTCTAAGGTTTTCAGCATTCATATCAACAATCTAGCACCTAATCATCATTCTAAACACATCAACAACATCAATCCATCATCAAATCATCATGTCATGAAAATAAAGTTACTATTATTAGTACCCTATGAACACAACCTTTAATTCATCAATTTCTTGCAAGATCAGTGTAATCTAGCATTCATACAACCTACTAACCATCATACATTCATCAAACAATCATCAATCTCCCATAATCACCTTAATTTCAAATTAGGGTTTGCCTAGAATCAAAGTTCATGATCAATGCATTAAAAACGTATCATTCATGCATAATCAACGTTAAACAACATGTATACTATCTAACTAACATACTAACATCATCAAACAACATCAATTTCGACACCATGAATATTCATTCACGAATTAGGGTTCGGCCACCATGAAAATCCCACAAAAACTTGTAAAGTTCTAACCTTTAAACGTGTAATGGCTTGTAATTGATGATTCTAACTTGTAGTAATCCTTGAAATCGAACAAATCCAAGGCTTTGATGCTTGTTCTTGGTCCAATTCGCAATGGTGAGGGTGTGTGAGGAGTAGTTGCGGCCGAATGGAGGGTGGGGCTAGGGTTTGAGTTGTTTTGTTTAATTTAATTTGCATAATTACCATTTAAACCCTTGTAATTTGTATTTTATAAAATTTAAGCTTTTAAACTCTTTGTAAAGTGTTTTTAACTTAATAATATAAATATATAACTAATGATAATCATTATATATTTTATCTTTATAAAAACACAAGACAAACAAATAAATAGACACGTTTCCACGTTACGCGATAAATTTCCTAATTAAAATTTAAAACATGCAAACACATAAACATAATACCATAATCACATTGCCAATTAGATTATCATTAACTTAACATTTTTTATTATTATTAGGTCACCAAGGTTAAACGAAAACTAGTGTGTGCTTACAACACGTGTATGCAAGACTTAACGGAACTAACGGTGTTTGGTAATGGAAATTTACCGGATGTCACACATGACCCGGTGAACCTCCTTCACCGAGGCCTTTAAGTTAGCACTCTTATTACTACCTTCCTGGTGATGAATCTCGGGCTCCTCATGATCCGTCTCACCGGCCTTAGCCTTGCCTTTCGTGACACGTAGTCCAGCACCATGTTCACCACGGCCTCCACCTTGTGAATCCTTTGAAGATCTACCTCCAGCCATCCTCTAAACACGCTATAAGATCCAAACACCAACACGGTCATTCAAGGTAATATCTCAGTTTATGTCAAGTATAGTAAGTCCCTAATTACAGTGGACAGTTCTCACTAGTCACTTACTTTACTCTTCATACCCTAAGCATTTTCTATCTTGACTACATAAGTATGTAAATTTACTAAAAACACATAAATCATATATCATGCGCACATAATACCGGTTAACATTAAAGAAAATACATGATGAAACGTAACTACTTGGACTGGCATTCTTTTGTTTTGTCCCATTCTCAGTTTTAGTTTAGGTTTTTGAAAATATTTACCCAATTCCCTTAATATTTGGCTCTGATACCAACTTGTAAGGTCTCGTTCCTTAAACACTCACAGTTATACAATTATCGCACATAAAATATAAAACATACATTTACATTTACTAAGATGCTACAATGGAATCAATTAACTAAAACCATTTCATATATTAATAATATATTTTGTAATATAATACATCATTGTTAAGTTACAAAATATGACATCCGTCACTATCAGGTCCGTCAATTGACTCGAAATCCGTTAACTCTCTTTTCACGGATTTATTATTTTTGCGTAATTAATTTGCTTTCGAACCGAGTCTCGTCGTATTTACCTTTCGTGCCAACCTTAACATTATAGAACATTAATAATAAAAATTTATTTTATAATTATTATTGCAAATAATATTAATAATATTATTATTACAAAAATTAAAGTCCAGGGTTTAAATGGTAATTTAGCTAAACTTGAGGGAATAAATAATCTGAAGTTGAGGGGCTAGAGTGTAAAATAATAATTATATAAAAAAAATTGTTACGGGCAACCCTAAGTTGCTGTCTCCCTCACCGCCGCCACCGTTTCGCCTTCGTCGGTTACCGCCGTCTCACCGATCAGCCTCTCTGCAGGTATTCGACTCGGTTAGACTTTGTTTCGTTTATTTTCGCGTCGTTTGGGTCGAGTTATCGTCTCGGTTGTTTCGGGTTTGATTTGTATGTATATATATGTACGTTTGCTCGTATGTATATATATGTGTATGTGACAATCATATGAGTATAGATATGTGTATGCATTCGTATGTATGTATGTATATATTGCGTGTGTGCGTTGGTTCGGCATGTTGTATATGTATTTATACGTGATGGGTGTATGTATATACCCTTTGCGTGTGTGTTGATTTGTATGTATGTATATCTGTTTGCATGATTTGTATGTATGTATGTGTGTGTGTATGACTTGTACGTATGCATATATGTGTGTGTTTGTGGTTGTATACATGCATATATTGTGTGTGCCGTGTGTGTATGCCGTGTGTGTGTGCTTAGTGTGTACGTTGTGTGTGTAGATATTATGGGGCGGATTGTGTGTGTGTTTGGCAAGCATAGCAGCCACGGCTGCTGTGCATTTGCCTTGTGTATATCTATATTATATATATACATATAAATATGTATGTTGTTTTGTAAATGCATATAAATATACATATATAAGTATGATAATGATATATTTGTGTGTAAATTATGGTTGAATGAGTATGTGTTTGGTTTTGTTTTAGTTTTGTTATTATGAATTATTACTATTATATTATTATTATTATTATTATTATTATTATTATTGTTGTTGTTGTTGTCGTTGTTGTTGTTGTTGTTGTTATTATTATTACCTAATATTATTATTATTTTACTAGATTTTTGTTTTGGGTTGTTTAAAACATTTATATGTTACTTTTTGGGTGTAAGTCACGTGTCAAACCTGAACCGACCCAGAACCGACCAAACGATCCTTTCTCTGTTGACCAGTCTTAAGATTTTGTTATAATTATATTTATAGGTGTTTGATCGTTCATTGCTCTCACTCGTTGAAGCGTTTTATTCAATCTTTATCATCACATTTCAAGGTGAGTTTCGCGTCCACGTTTTCATTTTAAACATTTATAAACTAGGGGGAAAAGTATGCTCACTCTTTTTATGTTGTAAATTTATTCAATTCTTTTGGAACTGTTGTGTTTATTGTTTGTAAATATTTATCTAGTACATGCATGAGTTGTCTTTGTGGTTCTGTATTCACAACTATTTAACTTCGGTGTTGGAGCCGACGGACTGATATTGATAGTACTATTGGGTTGTCACCCCCACCCTTGTTTGTTAGTATACTAGTTGGGACTAACGGTGGCAAGGAACGGGCCGTAGGGTGAATATGTTCCGACAAAGTCTTTGTGTACGTCGTAGGTTTAGTTGTGATGCTGATGTTATATTACTTGTTTATAATTGTATTCACTCATGTCCTACCAAACTATTACACAACATCAAGTTTGTTTATTATTCAAACCTGCGAACTCACCAATATTATGTTACCATTTTGAGCATATCTTTTCAGGTAATAATCATTAAGGATTGCTAGGGATGCTGCCTTAGCGATGACCTTAGACTTACATCATTTAAACTTTGGATGTCTTTGAAAATTGCATTTGACATTTACTTGATATCCACATTTGATTACTTGTTCTCGGGTTGTGGGACTTATACTTTTTTTGGTTTGTATGACTATGTTTGTCGTGGAATTGACTAATTGCGACACAAGTCTCCATTTGTGTCGGGTGACGTCATGACACGTTGTCTTTCATTAATTATTGCATCTCTATTAATTAACAAAGTGTTATGACGATCCCGTCCGTTACATCCTCGTGTTTCCGCTAAGCGGGGGTGTGACAGTTCTTATAAGAGTTTGTTATTAATGAGATAACAGTCATAGTTAGTAAAAATCTTCCATTCTATTCCTCGGAACACTTGAGTTCCAGTTCTTATAAGAGTTTGTTATTAATGAGCAAATATCTATAACCTTTACCCTTATGTGAGCTCTATTCTAACCGGAGTCTACACGGGGATTCATATTATGACACTAATCGTATTCACAATGAGACGTTGCTTCTTTTATCATTTCAGAAATTATGCAACTAATTGTTTGTTTGGAACATACATGGTCTTTCAAGAGTTACATAAAAGTAATGATACTCCCTTCACATGTGTTATGTAGCATTAGCAGTTTGAACATTCTAGCATTATGCCTTGATGGAGTAATCGGATGTCGCATGACCGGTTTAAGCATTGTTCTCGGTATATCGTGGATGTGGTGGGAACGCTACGGGGAACCCTATATATAAGCATCACCGGTATACTAAGAATGTGCTTAAACTTGGCTATGTGATAATCTTGATTAATTAAAGTAAGAAGTGGTAGAAATGATAAGGTAACACGGTTGGTTGTACATGCAAGGGATTTTTTATGTGATAGTAAAAAAAGTATGATAGAAAAAGGGGAAGAGTAGGTCTGACCCGTCGGATTGAGTAACATGGAAACTATAATGGGTATCAATAACTATGCTGAAAAACAGACGATAAAGTATGTTGCTTACTCACTAATGGGTAAATCACTGACATGGTAGAAGGCCCAGGCTCAAGCCTAAGGTAGTGAGGCTGTGATAGCCATGATTTGAGATAAGCTCAAAGCTTTGATGACAGAGAACTACTGCCCGATGAATGAGATGTAGAAATTAGAGTTGGAATTATGGAATCGTGTAATAATAGGGTTAAGTAATATTCCTTATATGGGCAGAATTCAAAAGTTGACAAAGTTGGTGTCACACCTTGTGGCATCTTGATCAAAAAGGATTGAGTTGAACATTGGAAAAATCTAGCGAGTAGTAGAAATAAGTTGGAGAGTCGAACAAGCAAGCTAGTGGTAAGTTAGACAAGAAGGAAAATGTTGTGGACCTAGCTATATCAGTTGATGCCGTTAAGACAGTATGTGTTGAATGTGGATGCTATGAATGCGGGATCCCTAGCCATTACCATAATGTCTGCTCTAGTTGAGTCGGACACCAAGACAAGTTGGAAACAATC
>BJCM01181468.1:0-10392 GCA_018326385.1 Flaveria bidentis
CAGTCCAGGTCTTCAAGAGTGAAAAGAGAGTTGCCACAGCTTTCATTAGAAGACATAAAAGCTTGAGAAAAGCTTGTCTCTTGGAATGGGCTTCCTTGAGTGTAGTTCTCCCTTGGTGTCTCTGGGAAGGTGATGAAAGGACCCTTTGGTGAGTTGTCAGGGTAGCATAAGAGATGATGTTTGGGTTCTATGCTATCCCTTTCAACCAGATGTAGGGCTAAACCCATTTGATTATTAGAGTTGCCAGATGAACCTTGCATGTTCATCTCCATCTGGTAGCCACTCAGAATCCCATATAACTAAGTCAGAGTAAGAGTTTTGAGATTTTCAGTTCTCTTGATCACCACATAGTAGTGTGTCCATTGCCTAGGAAGTGAGGACATGAACTTCGTTACAATATCTCTATTTTCAAGAGAAACTCCTCCATCCACAAGGGTATCCACAATCTCAACATACCTGAAATATTGCTGAGTCATGGTTTCACCTGTTTTAAAGGTGAAATTTTCTAACTGTTGCTTCAGGAGATCCTTCTTGTTCTCCTTGGCTTCAGATGAACCCTCATATATCAGTTTCAGTGCATCCCATAGCTGTTTGGCTGTTTTGCATTTCTTGAAACCTTTGTACACAGAGTTTGGAAGGGCAGTTTGAAGGGCTGTCATGGCTTTTCTGTCAATCTCTACTCTCTTCCTATCTTCATCAGAGTAGTTAGCCACATATTTTGGGATCATACCAGCACAAGTTCAGAAGGGGTGCTGGGTATGAAAGGTCCATTCTCAATAGACTCCTACATTCTTGAATCAAGAGACCTGATGAAACTTTCCATTCTCAAACATCAGGTATCAAACTCATCAAGAGTGAATAGTGGGGACTTGTTTATGGTTCCAGTTTCCATATCAGTCTTGGAAATGGTTGCCATTTGAAAAGTTTAGTATTTGTGTGTGTGAGGGATCTTAAGATGGTGAGATCTTATATCAAGAGCCTGAAAGCTCTGATACCAAATGCAGGACCATTGAAGGGGTTCAGTTACAACACAACAACACAAAGAGGAGATTAACTAAAACTTAATCAAACAGCAAACTGGATTAACCAAGGTAAGACACTAAGAAAACAAGTAATATAAGAGACAGAACACAAAGAACACAAAGAACACAAAGAACACAAGTATATGATTTTCAAGAATGCAGTATATTGCTTTCTCTATGTTCTATTACAGGTGTTACAAAGCATAAAAGAAAGATACAAGAACATGAGATACTTATACTACATTCTACAGCTGGCTATACTTTCAAAGCCAGCTGGATACAATTGACTAGACATAAACAAAATCAATTGTAGAGTTAAAATGCAAATTGCCTTTTGATTTGTGACTATGACATGCCATAACTCACATCCATATCTATTACAAAAAGGATAAAGTACATGAAGTAGAAAGTTTACAGACTCAAGAAATCAATCTACAGTTACCAAAAGCATGAACCTTTTCACCAACTCATGTAAGTTGGTGACCTTACAGAGGTGCAGCAGAAAGATGTCCAGCTTTATGGAAAAATATATCAGATAAAGCATGCATTAAAAGTCTTTGGAAGAAATCTGTCTTCATGAGTTGAAGCTTCGGAAGACTTTGTCTCTGAGGCTTCGGAAGACTTCATATTTGGCTTCGGAAGATATTGGTCTTGGCTTCAGAAGATTTCACACTTAGAGTATTTTCTATTGCATGTTTAAAACTTCCTAAGCATTCTTCTTCAATGCACTTGTGCAGCATGCAGGAGAGACTTTGGATGTTTAGGTTGTATCAGCCTCTTAATTAATCTCTACAAGGACTATGATAAAAGTTTATAGTTTAGTATAAATAGTCATTAGTTGATGTAGTTAAGTAAGCTTTTGTCATATAGTGATTTCGTATGTAACTATAATCATTCATATACAGAGCAATATACATCAAAGTTTATTTACATTCTTGTTCATCTATCTCTCAATCAATCTCGTTACCGTGATAATTATAATCTGTGTTTTTGTCACGAGATCGATCTAATATGTAAAGTATTGATCCTTACAATTGATATAAGATCTTGGTATGCTCTAGATCGATTGATTTGAAGATTGAAGAGTGTTTTTGATGTTTTCTATAGCTCTAATTTGAATTTTTTTTAAGATCAACTTGATTTCTGCTGTTTTTAACTATATTTGAAGATGTTAAAAGTCGTTATGTTGGTTATTGATGAGTTGATGGTGTTCACGTGATTAATCGAGCTAAACTAAATCAATTAGAGACACTTAGGATCAAAAATGAACATTTCACTAATTAAAATCTTAATCAATCAATTTTAAACAATTTGGTGAAAGAATGAAGTTGGAATCTTCGAAATTAGAAGGAAAATGGATCAGACGAAAAATTGTTGATCGCACGCAAATAATTCTTATTAGCAAGATATGTGTGTTTCGAAAAATTTAGTTGGAAAGGTTGTTACAAAATATTCCTTTCACGTAATAAATTTCCTTTTCCCAAAATTCAGTTAGAAAACTAACCACGTGAGAAGTTCGTGCTTGTTCGCGCGAGAACTTTGATCTTCAAGTGTGAAGTTTAAGTTTGAAACTCTCTAAAAAGTTTGAATCCTGAGTTTTAAAATGACAAATCTAAAACGCTCCAATGCCAGATAACAACTTGTCGAAGCTTATGTGGTGGAGTTGTGAGAAGGAGACGTGTCACGCATTGATTCACTGTGTAGATAAAGATTACTGTCGACTATGTGGATCTGTTTAAGACTGGAAAGGATGGTTTGATAATGTTGCAGGCTTGTCCGATTGTAGCTGATAAATCTGTTCATCTTTTGGCACCACAATTCGGTTGGTTGATTAAGAATTTGTTCATCTTTTGGCACCCCATCTCGTGCGAGAACTATGCGAAAAGTTTATAGTTTAGTATAAGTAGTCATTAGTTGATGTAATTAAGTAAGGTTTTGTCATTTTCTGATTTTGTATGTAACTGTAATCATTCAAATCAAAGAGCAATATACATCAAAGTTTATTTACATTCTTGTTCATCTATTTCTCATTCAATCTTGTTATATGATTATATTATGTGTTCTTGTCAATATCGATTTGATTCGTAAATTATTGATCTATACATCTTGGAAAGCAACCACCAACCAACACGAAACACGGGTTACCAATCTCTCTCTACTATCGAATAGGTGGCGTCGGAGGTACGCAATGGTAGTTGGACTACCTCTCTCTCTATGTCTCTCTCTCTATCTCTCTATCACCAAACGAGGAAGAGATAAAATCCAAACATTTTGTCGGCAACCACAAAACTAAACTTGCTTACATAAAGATGACAAACAGAAGGCATAATACAAATAATTGAAAGCTTTGTGGCTAATATCAAAACAACTTAAAACCCTCTATTCATTTCTTTGCTTTTTAAATATATAGTATATTATAATTATTTTTCTTACAAAATTAACACATTTAAAAGTAAAAATCGATGAACTCAAATAAATTTAATATATAAATTGTACCCTTCGAAACCATATTAAAAAGCCTTTAAACATAATGTACAAATACTCGGTGCATACACTTCTCTCTTTTCTCTTTGTCTTCTTCTAACTGATTATTTTATTTTACTTTTTTGTAGTTGGTTATTTTTTTATTAATATTGAACTTATTTTGATTTTTGAATAACCTTTTAAGTAATATTCGTTGTAAAATTTCAAATATATCACTGCAATGTATGTAGTTTTATCTATATTTTGATGTAAATTTCATTCGAAACGGAGTTGCATGCATCTTATACAAGTCATTAAAGCATAAACGTACGATTCGTCAAATCCAAATGTTTAAACTATTTGGTTTATTAAAAAGGCTCATCTTCGAATATACGGATAGATATGTTTTTTTATCTTGGTTACCTGCCGCAGCCTGGTTCGTATGAAAGTAAATTGATTTTTTTTGGGTTGAATACAATCTCTTTCATACAAATAAACAAATAATACCACCGGTCCAACAATTCATGTACGTATACATACAACTCTTTATATATACGATTTATTTCCATTGCAATATGGCTAATTATATCATCATTTGATGTAAATTTGTTTTAAATGATCTTATTTTTATATCAAGTTTCTATGAATATCTAAAGCCTCGTCGTAACACACAGGGTTTTGATGCTTTCGATTTCTATGTGTAGTTTCTGAAGTTTTATTTTTCTTACCTTTAATGCGTAGCTTTACAATAACATTTCAGATTAGTTTTTATACAAATTATTATAATAAGAAATGAAATCATAAATTGTATATATCAAGTTAGACACAAATATAATATAAGAAAAACAAATGTATGTTAGGTTTGATGGAACTGAAATCGGGAGAAAAATCTGTTTCTGTAAAAAACTATGTTTCTTTTAAAAAACATGTTTCCAAATAGTTCCATTTTTTCTATAAAAGGCGCTCCATAATCAATCTTTTCCACAAAATCTACATATCACTTCACTACACTCAAACACTTGTTTTAGCTCCAACTTTACTGCCATGGCTCAGCTGACAGCTCCTGCTGCTATCCAGGTTGAATCCATCGTCTTTTCGCCATCCGTCAAGCCTCCGGGTTCAACCAACGCTTTATTCCTTGGAGGCGCAGGTATTTCTGCAATCGAATCTCTAATCGTTTACTAATAAGAAACAATGCTCTTAGTTAGATGTAGAGTTTTATTGTTAATATTAAAATGTGTTAGTGTTGAGATCGCGCAAAATGAAAATAACATGTCTATGACGCACTAGGTGTGAGATGTATGGAAATCCAAGGCAAGATCATGAAGATGACGGGGCTTGCTGTGTACTTGGATGACAAAGCTATACCGACGCTTGAGGCTAAGTGGAAAGGCAAAAGCGAAAAGGAGTTGAACGATTCCGTCGAGTTTTACAAGGATATCATTACTGGTAATGTTCAAGTAATCTTTTATTGATGATGGTGAATAATATTCACACTTGGACAATGTGTAATTGTTCATTTACCTTACGTGTACAGGTCCGTTTGAAAAATTGATTCATATAACAACGATTGTACCAATAACTGGTCTGCAATTCTCCGAAAAGGTGGCGGAAAATTGTGTTGCGTTTTGGAAAGCACAGGGTACTTATACGGATAAAGATGGGAAAGTCATTGACAAGTTTCTTGAGGCTTTCAAGGACCAAAAGTTCCCACCAGGGTCCTCTATTATCTTGTCCTTGTCGCTGCTTGGATCGCTAACGGTTAGTTGGATCGTGAGTCATGTTTTGGGCTTTAGTATTGCAAAATTATGTGAGTTTTTTTCATTCGGTTGTTTGTTTATGTGCAGATCACCTTCTCGAAAGACGGTGTAGTACCGGAAACTGTGAATGCGGTTTTAGATAGTGAAAAGTTAGGACGTGCATTGTTTGAGATGATGATAGGGAAAAATGGTGTTTCCCCCGCGGCTAAGCAAAGTTTAGCATCAAGACTTTCTGGTCTCATGAAAGCAACTTAAATGTGAGAACTAAATGCACCTTAAGTTATGGTTTGTTAAGGATACTATGTGCATTTCAAAGATGCACAATCATAAAATGTATTAAATAAAGTCTACCTTAATATATGGTTTGCAGAGGTACTATATGAATTTCAAGATTGCAAGATGATAAAATGCGTTAAAAGACATGTACCTATTTTATGCTAAAAGAATAAGTGCTACTATATACAATTATCTGTAGTTTAAATATTATGGTAAAGAAACGTAAGCAACAAAACATACCTGATGATAAGCTTTTAAAGTATACTTGATATTTAAGACATATCAAAAAGTAAGGAGTTTAATTAAAACGAGTGACGACACCCTGCGCGATGCAGTGGCCCTGTTGAAATTTATAAACTCGGTTTCGATGACTTGGAAATCATTTCGCGACAAAAATCACGTCGAAATATTGAAAAAAATAAGCACTTGATCAACTTTAACGACTTGTGTGTGTGTTTCGTGACTTGTATTATTACGTACAACTTGTTATTCAATTAAATTTACATCGAAACTTAAAATAACCATATCACAACAATACATTTGAAATTTTATAAAACACTAAATTTAAAAGCTATAAGATAAAAAAGTAAAGAGTTTGTATCAATTGTTTTTTAATAAATTGTAAATATTAAATGATTGTTAAAAATAATTTAAAAGTTGATGGGTAAGAAACTAAAAATATAAGTATTTTAATTTTTACAAAATTAGTTAAGTCAAATTATTCGTGGATTACAGATTTAAAAGGCAAACTAAATTGAGTGCATGCACAAAAAAAATATTTTTGAGTGGGCTTTAGATTAGGGCTCAAGTCAAAAAGTAAAGAAAGTTAGGATGGAACTCACACTCGAATTCAAACACTCGAATAACATATTTGACCAGCGCATTAACCACTGTTGTACGGACATAACAATTAATAACTATATTTGAGAATGTAATAATAATCACTTGAAATACAAATAAAAATTACAATCTATGTTTAATATATAATAATTAATTTTATAACATTCAACTAATCTAGAAGAGTTCAATTTTTTTAATTATAGGTGACTAATTAAGATAATGCTAACAATTAAGCTGTTGCAATGGGTGACTAATTAAAATCCAACTAAAAGTGACACATGCTAGCATTACCTTCCTACTCATTCATTTTTTTGGTTTCTCTCAATTGTTAAATAATTAAATTAGTTACTTATAATATTAGTTTTCTTACATTATAATAGTTTTTATCATAATTAAGAAAAATATATTTTATTAATGTTATTTGTGAAGAAAGAAATATTTATAAAATAAGATATTTTTCTAAAATATCAATTTTTTTAGAAATGCGAAATATTATAAAATTATTGTTTTTAAAAAGTAAAATTCTTATAAACAAAAATTATGAATTTGGAAGTTATAAAGAAAAGTGTAAGAAGATGATTATTTTTAAAAGGTTTAATTTTGAGAAAAAAATATTGTATTTAGAATAAGGAAGATTCAATCTTATTTTATCTCAAAATGTCACTTTAAAATTAATAAATTATCTAATATTTAATATTTTATTAATACAAACTCGTGTTGTACATAGATTTACTAAATTAAACGGGTAACAATCTTCTTAGTTGATATCGATTTCATTAGTAACAGTACCAACACCTCAACATACCCTATTCTGAATATAAAATTAAATTTTTTTAATAAAATTTATAATAAGATGTGAAAGAAAAAAGTCAAACACGGTCACAATTTTTTAGAAAATCAATGAACGAAATTTATTGAAAAAAATAATGAATTAGAATCTTATACTATTATAATACATGGGTCAAGTTAAAATATAAGAATTTTAAAGTTTATGGTAAAAATTTTATTGATGTTAACCCAACAATATTAAACGAGATATAAACTATGCGGTTTTTGTTGGGGCGCCGGTGGCGGCAGTGGTAAGGCGGCTACGGTGGTGGCGGTGGTGGTAAGGCAGCTGCGGTGATGGCAGCATGGCAGCAGTCGTAGCCGTAATAGTAAAGACAATAGTATTCATGATAGTATTCATATACATATTATATTAAAAAAATATATTTTTACAAAATATGATAAAAGATATTAAATTAAATAAAGTTTGAACTTAAATAAATAAACGAGAAGTTAGTACTTTTAAACATATAAACATTAATTCAGTTAACCATAAAAAGTAAAAATGTATTTGGTAATTTTTAAATCGAAACACAACTCTGAATTTGTAATATTTTAAATTGAAGTTCAGTTTACGTTTTGTATGTTTTTGAGTAAACACATATACATCTCAATAAATGAAATTAACTATGATAATTTGGTTTTTCATGACTCAACCACTATTCCTGTTGAAATTGCCAGCATGTCCATTGTTTATCAGTCTTGAAGTATTAATGATATCCTCCTCATAAAGATAATCAAACGAACAAAGTTGGAACGACACCAATAGCCTATACTTGACGTTAAGTACCGTTTACCGCACTAGTTTTAAAATTTGTTTACAAATGTTGTAATTCATAAAATATTTACCAAAATAGTGTAGTTTTAAAAATTTTATTGTTTTTTAATCTTAATTTAATTGACTAGTTAAAAATGTATTTTTATTGGCATTAAGTCATGTAAAAGTATTACGTTATCTTTTATTTATTTTTTTGGTTTTTTTATTGTAATGTATTTATATCAAATAACTTTATATAATAACATTTGGGGGAGAATTTAAATGAATGCTAACTAATATAAAGAATTAAGCTAAAAGTAAGTAAGATGCTAAACTACTTATAAAATTTATTATTCTTTTAAAAAAATAATATAACGAAAATCCTAGAAAGAACACTGACGTACGAGTCAAAGACAGATCCACACCCACATAAAAAATCGTATCAACCCCTACACCAAATGTCATATTTCTTTAACCATTGCAGACCAAAAATAAATAAAACCAAAAAAATAAATAAAAGATAACGTAACATTAACTTTTACATAACTCAATGCTATAAATATATGGTTATTATAACAACCGACTTATTATTATTAGACTACATATAATAACTAAACATTTTTTAAAATCAATTTTAGAATATATTTAAAAAATAAAGTAAAAACAAAAACATTCTTGACAACTTAAAAGTAATCTTAAAAATTTTAAAAATGTTCTATTTAAAATATATATCTAAAAATTTAAAGATATCATCCTTAAAAGAATTAAAAAACTTTAAAAGATAATTAGGTAGCAAAAAAATAAAATTTACAAGTAGCCAATTAAATTAAGAATGAAAAACAATAAAGTTTTCGGAATTACACTATTTTGATAAATATTTTTCAAAAGTACACTATATTGATAAATAAGTTTTCGAACTACATTAGTTTGGGAAAAAACTTAACGTTAAATATGTTTTTCTTATTTTTTTATTGTTGTAGATGTTATAATTTTCTGGTCACCTTAATAACAAAGATAAACACTGAACCGTTATATCATATTAATTAAAATTCAAGGCAATGTCTAAATACTCATGCAGACACTTTACAAGCACCCAGATCGTAATCTTCAGTTTAATTTTGCTGGCTTCGTTCACCATCCTTATTTATGATTCCATCCGAATCATATTATGGATTTATACTTTGATGTTTTGTTTCACTTAACAGTAAAATTCAGTATATCCATGTTAAAATGTTACACTAGAGCTAGCGAAGACAATTTTACTTGGTATGTGTTAAGCCTACTCCTCTGCTTAAAGACATTATGTCATCATGGCTAGAATTTGTCATGAGTGAGACAACTTTCGCTATTGTTATTACAAAAGTACAAAGTTAATCACTTTTTTCTACCCACGATCTATTACTTTCTCTATACTTCGATTATTATAATATAACAATTATAATACAAAGGTGCTTCATTTCTAGAATACATAATACCTTTGGAGGTTAAACAAATAAAAAAATTAAGTGTTACGAGACTTGTTAACTAGATATGGCACACCCACACCCTACAAATCCATATAAGACAATTCATCTCATAGATTTCTCTATCAACTAGACGTGTGGTTTAAACTATTATCCCTGCCACAACCTCAAATTATGCTCAAGTCCCTGTCAAGATTATCGATCCTTGTCATGGGCTCACCACTCCAAAATGTTACCCGAGTGAGATTCGAACCTTCGTCTCCTTGATCTTGTCTTGTTTATATATTTATTTTACAACCACCTCAATTTAGGTCGCCAACCAAATATTTCTATCCCATGTTTGTTTAGAATTTTGGCGTCAGGGGCAAAGCTTGAATTAAAATCTAAGGGGGCGAAGGCGAAATAAACTATTTTAGGGGGAACGGACTCCATATTTACTAAAAAAATTGCACTACCGTACAAAAATTTTATACTTGAGCCGAAAATTTTCCCACATAAAGCTTCGCCCATGTTTGGCGTTGTGGTGATGGATGTTTACTTTTATGTTATTATTTGCTTATCTGCACTTTCATTTGATATGATTTATCCTTCATATGTTGATGTTGTATCACCTCTTTATATTGTCTTTCATGTTATTTGTTATACAAACAATTGAATCTTTCTAAGAGCATTCACGATGGGTTTTTTTTTTATATTTTCGATGTTAGTATGTACCCTATATTATCGGGGATTATCATAGTTTAGGATGCTAATGAACCAAGACTTTAATCCTAAATGGTGCTTAGGTTTGAGATTTGGGTGTACAAAGTTTACTTAGTTTTGTTTTGATGTAAGTTTCTTTGAGTTAACTTGTATTGGGGTGTTCGTTTGGGTTGTGTTTTTGTATCATTTGGTAAATAATTTGATGTTACTAAGTTGCAACATTAGATCATATTGTGTTTGATATCCATGACTTATGAATATGGATACATGCATACGTAAAA
>BJCM01181821.1:0-11165 GCA_018326385.1 Flaveria bidentis
GTGATCAACAACTTTGGAGTAATGATCAAGGATTATGACTTACTTGAGGAAAAATTCAAGAAGTTATCTGAAGAGTATGAGAAATTGAAAGATGAGATTAAAGAGAAAGAGTCTAAACAGACTTGTTCACCTGTTAAAGTGAAAAGTGCTGAAATGATTGTGATTGAGGAGACTCAAGAAGTGAATAAAGGAAAAAGAAAGATAGATAATTTGGATGATACACCTGTATCAGAATTAGTATCTAAAGCTCAAAGAACTGAAGAGGTTGAAGAAGAACAACGAGTTCAAGAGAAAATAGGTGCATTGGAAGATATTGAGGAAATATATAGTGATGATTGGTATGACGAAGTTCTTGATGAAGAAGACATTGAAGAAGTGCAGTTTAATTCAAATTTCACTGAACAAGAACAAAGTCAAGATCAAAATGAAGTACCTATAGACTTTGAAGACAGATATAATTAACTTGTCAAGATGAAGTATAATAGAATATTCTTGGATGGATTAACTGTTTCATAGATCAATGATGAATTTGAAAAATGTATAGTTGTTGAATCAGTTGCTCCAATTGATCCCAATGAGATAATCATTGAACATGGGGAATGGAACAGAGCTAAAAGAGTATAAATGTTGAAGAACTGTCAAGTTCAGAGTTGCACCATCCTGACCAGAGGAAATGAGCATTCCAGCTTTAAGGTCATGGTTGCAAGTTCGTAACTACCCATGGAGAAAACTTAAGAGGTTACAGTCTGTATCACTTAGAAATTTGGTGAAAAGTTTTCAAGAGACTGAAAAACAAACAAAGAAAATGATCATTCTTGATACAGATAATCCTCAGTATTTGGAGATCACAAAGAGAACAAGAATTCTAAAGCCTCAGGAGATTAAGCAAATGGCTAAGAAATCTACACCTCATGATAGCAGAAAGGAACTAATTAAGATGATAGCAGAAAGGAACTAATTAAGATGTTTCCATAATCAATGTTATGAGTGCTGCTATGGAAAGAATTGCATTGAGAAAAGCTCTTGCCTATGCTAATATTGTCAAGAAAGATATACCAGATATAGAATTTATGAGAATTTCAAGAAAAGGGGTTTTGGAGGTTTACACAAAAGAGTGTAGAATTCCAATTGAATTGTATGCAAATATTGACATCACTTGCTTGTCAAAAGATACTTTGGAAAAGATGAATAATATGGAGATCAAAACAAATGAATCTAAACCGGAACAAAGCATACTTGCCAAAAAGTTCAAGTCTGGTATTGTCAATGCATTGAAGGATCAAGAGTTATACAAGAAAAAACCAATGTTCAAAGTTAAAGAAGAGCCTGAGGATTACTTTAATTGATGAAGGATGCAGAATGAAGATAAAGATTGAAGACTGAAGATAAAGATTGAAGATTTGAGTCAAAGATTGAAGATAGAGACTGATGCTGAGAATAAAAAGAAAATAAGAACAAGCCAAAGATTGAAGACTTAAGACAATGTAAATCTTAGGGGGAGTATTGTTAGAACCCTTAGAAGATTAACATTTAGTCTTTTATTGTCTATTTTATATTTTGTACTAGTATAGGGACTAGTTTTGTAAATTGTTAGTTCCTTAGTTTCTAGTATAAATAGCTTAGACTAGAGTAGAATTAGTAAGGGGTGAGTTTTTGTAATTGTCTTTGCTATATCAATGAACAGTGAATTTTGTTGATATTGCTTGATTTGATTACAATTGTTTGTGTTTTGTTTTGAATTGTTTACATAAATCATTACAGATTGAATCAATTGATCCTATCATATATAGGACATACTTTTGTAGTGAGCGAAACTATAGTTACACTCGTATAAGCTCAGGTCGAAACTGACCAAGCAACATGCGAAAGAGCCGGTGAAGCAATAATTTCAACCTGCGAAACTACCAGTGAAAATATAATTTCGCTGAAACTCAAAAATCAAAAATAATAAAAAATATAAATATAAATAAAAAATTTAATTTCTTTTAAGGAAAATAAAGAAAAATAATACAGAAAAGAACTAAAAATAATAATGGAAAACAAAAGAAATTTGCCCACAAGACCTTACTACATTTCATGTAATTTTTTAAACAAAAATAAGCAGAAAAAAGGATATGAACGAGAAGCTGAAAAGATCTTCTGGAGAGTCAAGGTTTGGTGGGATTGCAGATATACTTGTCCCTTCAATCCATGCATTCTTTGTTTGAAGAAGCATACCACAACTAATGCTATCATGTTTTAGTTCTTTTAAAGAAAACATTGAATGACTCAATCCCCACTGACAATTGCAAAAGAAACTTATCCTTTTTTCATGATATATTGAACAGATGTCACACTCTACTTGACTGTTCTTCTCAGAAGTAAAAAAAAGTCCTATTCCAAAGGAAGCAAAGCTCTTAAAGACATCCAATGATGAGAGCTCCAGGTCTATACTTACGTATAACAAACAAGTTGATCAATTGGGTCTTACAGATGAGAGATTCAGGTCTATACTTACATATAAGAGAGAAGATCAACATTTTGTGCCAATGAGAGCTTTAGGTTAGTACTATCATACAACAGAGGAGATTATCACTCTAGTTCAATGTTCACACGTAACAGAGGAGATAAGAACCAAAAATAATATAACAAAGAGCATTTTAGATGTAGAGAAGAATAAGTAAAATGCTTTTAAGATAGAGTGGAAGATCTAGACACAAATATACTTTAGATAAGAATAGATCAAAATGAGATATCATGTTCTCAATCCTTTTTAAACAAGGACTGGAAACTTTGTGAAGGCAAAAGTGTCAAAGATATTATTCGAGTCAACAAGTTTCTTCATCTATTAGTTAAGCTACAAGAGTACTATTTACTTTGCTTTCAGGCTGAACCTATCAAGTAAATCCCAACACAATACCATTGACCTCCTATACATCATCCAGGCTTCTCATTTTATTCTGCAAAGGAAAACAAAAAGAGCATTTAATATATACATTCTCCCCCTAAATTTCTACGAACAAGCAAGATGTAGAAATTTATTATTTATCTACATATCACTATAATTTTTTATGTATTTTTTTATGTGAAACACGAGAAAGGGCTACGGAGCTAGTAGAATTACAAATAAAGAAATAATATAAGGAAAGAAAGATAAACAATATGTACATCAAAATACTTTTAAGAAAAAGGATTTTAAAATGATATTAGTCCTAACATAGAGATCAATTCATAAAAACGAGGTTTATCAAATGTTTAGTGAAAAGATCAGCCTTTTGATTTTTTGTATCAATGAGAATAATATCAATAAAAACCTTTTTCTGAGCATCATGAATTTGTGTCTCAATATGCTTCATGCGAGAATGATGAATATGATTATCGGCAATGCTAATAGCTGCTTCGTTGTCATAGAACAACGATGTATGGAGAAAGTTGATATCGTAGTCAATCATCAAGAGCACTTGAGAGCAACAGCTACAAGCTGCAATGTATTCAGCTTCTCATATAGAAAGATAAACTATGGCTGTTTCTTGCTCTGCCATGACAGCAAAGAATTTTCTAAGTATTAACAACCTCGAGTAATCGACTTTCTATAATGAACCTGCAGCCATTAGAATTACTATCAAAACAAGCATGCAAATCAAAATTCCCACCATATGGCTACCTAAGTCATAAACAAAAAGAGCCTTTAAGATAACGAAAGATTCTTTATACAGTCATTTCATGAGACTCTTTTGGAGCATATTGTTATCGAGCACAATATCATACAAGGATGGTAATATAAGGATGACTAACTATAAGATACATAAGGGAACCGATCATTGTTTTCTAGAGATAAGGATCAACAAGTTTCCCGTTCTCATCAGGAGTGAGGAAAGTTTGAGCAGTGAAAGGGCTGAGTTTAGGAGAGGCATCATCCATCTTGAATTTATTTAGAATTTCTTTAATATACTTCTCTTGATGAATGAGAATTCCCTCAGGCTTTTTTCAACATGCAACCCAAGAAAAAAACACATCTCCTTCATAATGCTTATTTCAAATCGACCATGCATGACTTCCTCAAACTCCTTACACAACTTCAGATGGGTGGAGCTAAAAATTATATAATCGACATAGACTTGGACAATCAACATCTTATCATCCACTTCCTTCTTGAATAATGTCAGATCAATGGTGCCATGAGAAAAACTATTGCTTAATAGATATTGTGTTAATGTCTCATACCAGATCCAAGGTGCCTGATGAAGACCATAAAGGGACTTATCAAGCTTGTAGACTTTGTCAAGAAATTCAGGATCCTCAAAACTTGGTGGTTGACACAAGTATATCTCTTCATCAATGTCCTCGTAAAGAAATACACAGTTGACATCCATCTGATAGACATTGAACTGCTCATGAGCAGCATGTGCTAGAAGGACCCTAATAGCTTCAAGACGAGATACAAGAGCAAAATCTTTTGTGTAGTTTATTCCTTCCTCTTAAGCAAAGCCCTGAACCACCAATCTGGACTTATTCCTCACCATAATACCACGGTCATCAGGTTTCTTCTTGAACACCCAATTCGTGCCAATTGTGCATTTGTTTGGTGGAAGATCAACCAATGTCCACACTTTGAGTTTTCTAAACTGCTGAAGCTCTAATTACATCGATTCAACCTAGAACGGATCCTGTAGAGCTACATGAACATTTTTTGGGATGATTTAGGATATAAAACAAAAGAATAGACAAACATTAATCAAACTAGATTGACTTTACGTTTGAACTCCATTAGTGATAGATCCAATGATGTTATCATGGGGATGATCTTTCATAGTTTTGAAGTCTGTGGGAATGGGTTGGATATTTGAAGAGGGTTGGCTGATGGGTCGTTGATTGGTAGATGAAGGTGAGGGAGATGGTAAGTTAGAGTTAATTGGGGAATTGGGTAGCACAACTAGAGATGAGTTAGATGAAGGTGTTCAGGGAGGAGATGCACAAACAACTAGTGGTGGAATGGTAAAAGATGATGATGAGGATGCAATGTCAATTGATGTAGCATTGTTGATGATGCATGTGGAGGGGCTTGAGGAATGACCATGTATTGGAGATGGAGGAATGATATTTGTTTGGACGTTGGATATGGACACATCATCATAAAAACCTAGAAGATTAAAAGAGTTAAACATTGTATCGGAGTCAAATAACCATGCTGGTTCAGATCGAACATTCAAGGAATTAGATTCCTGCCAGTAAACATTGAAAGACTCTTGCACAATACAGGTTCTCTTTTTATACACTCTATAAGCTTTTTAAGAAGAAGAATAGCCAACAAAGTAACATTCATCAGACACATCACCGAATTTTGTCTTTTGTGCATGAGTATTCAGTAAAGTGCATTAGCAAACAAATTGTTAAAAGAAGTCAATCAAAGGTTTTCTCTTATGATAGAGTTCATAAGGAGGCTTCATTTTTTCATTGACTATCAACACCCTATTTAGAACATAGGAGCATAATTCACCGCCTTTGCCCCAAAGATAATGAGTAAAGAGGATTTGATCAACATCGTATGAGCAACTGCAATGAGAGTGCAATTACTTCTTTCATTGACACCATTCTATTGTGGAGTCCTTGCAGCACTAAACTGTCTTAGAATTCCCTTACGAGCAAAGAAAGAATCAAAAATCTGATTTCAGAATTCGGTACCATTATCACTTCAAATCGCCATAACTTACTTTTTCTTATCTTCTCAATAGAAAGAATTTATTAGCGAAATGTATTTTTTCAGTGAAATTACCTGCGAAGTTACCTTTCTCTATGAATGTGTTTGCGAAAGTATCTTATTTCTTGCCAAAACTACATCAATTTCAGCGAAACTATCATGTCTAAGTTAACATCACTCACACTTGCAGATCTTGAAAGTGTTGCTCCCAATAGACCTCCGAGACTCATTAACAGAGACAATTTTGAAGATTGGAAGAGATGTCTCAAGGCCTTTTTCTTCTACACTAATCACAACCAATGGGAATCGATTATTTCTGGTCCTCACATACCAATGGTTACTGTTGGTGATGTTGTCTCTCAAAATAAGGACCCATCCTCTTGCACTGAAAAGGATCTAAAGTTGATTAACCGTTATGAAAAGGCTTTTGGTGCTTTAACCCTCTGTTTGGCTCCAGACATTTATAATCGTTTTGCAGAGCATAAAAATTCTAAATATCTTTACCATGCACTATGTGAGTTTTATGATGGAAATGCAGATTTGGTAAAAGACAAGAGCATTCAGGCTGAGAAGGAATTTAACTCTTTTATTGCATACAAGAACGAGAGTTTAACAGACCTCACAAATCATATCTTGACTATTTCAAGCACTTTAAAGAAATATGATGAAAAGCTTTCCAACAGTGAACAAGTCAACAGGCTTCTAGATTCTCTTCCACCATAGTGGAGTCTTTAGGTGAGGATGCTTAAACAAGGAAGAGGGTTCACAGACTACAAGCTGATGGATATTATCAATAAGCTGAAATCCTTTGAGTTAGATATGAAGAGATGGGAATTTAACCCGACTATGATGCCCACATCTGGTTTTTCACAAAATGTTGCTTTACTGTCATCTACTGCAAGCTCTTAGATTCAAAATTCAATTCAAGGAGGAGTTAACACAAGTAGTTTTTCACGAGGAAATAGTAGTGTTGGAAGAGATCTGAGTAATTCTAAGACCAATGTTGAAACTTCAATCCCATAAGAAACAATGGCTCTTTTTGGAATGTTTGTTCAAAGCTATGAAGCACTAGTAGTTGGAGAGTTGAAAGGGAAGGGAATGACTATGGAAGACATGTATTAGGTGGATCCTGATGATATTGAAGAAACTGATATTGAATGGCAAAAAGCTATGTTGACACTTTGAGCTCGAAGATTTATGGAAAGAACTGGACGAAAGAACTTCGGTGATCAATCATCTAATTCAAAACAGGGATTTGATAAGTCCAAACTGAGATGCTTCAACTGTAAACAATTGGGACACTTTAAACGTGATTGTCCATCCCCAATTTTCACCGATTCAAGAAATTTAAGAGTTTCTAGGTTAACCGCTGAGAAGGAGAATGAAGATATGTATCACAAAAAGGAGACTGTATTAATTTCTAACTTTGATTGGAGTGCTGAGGTTGAGGAAACAGGAACTGAGATAAATCATGCCTTGGTTGCTGAGATTGTTGAAGGGAACGAAAAGGAAGATGGGAAAGATGGATTTGATCTTTTCAAGGAATTCAAAAGGGAAGTTGTGACTTACGAGAATGAGAAGGTTGAGAAAGATGCTGGAATAGGGGGAGATAAATCTGCAGGTATAAGAGAGGAAGGAAGTTCAAGCGTTGGGCAAAGAACGGATTATGATGATGATGCTGCCACTGTTGAGGAAAAGAAGTGAAGTACTCCGGTGTGCCAATGTGAAAAAGCCTTAGCTGCTGAAAGGATTGTGATGGGACTTCCATATGAGGTAATTCAGGATATGTGCTCCTCTGCTTGCAAAATTAGATTATTTGGGATTTATAAAGCTAATCGACTATATTTGAAAATGAAAAGGATTTTAAGCGAATCAATGATGAACTTAAAATCAAAGAATCAAAATACTTTGTTAAATTAAATGAGGCTTTAAAAAAATGATCATTTAAAACGAATTGTTTGGGAAAGAAATGTTGAGATTAACACTTTGACTGAAAGAGTTGCCCTTGCTGAATTTGAAACAAGCAAACTTTAGTCAAAGTTAGATAAAAGGACTATTTCAAGAATGAAACATGATGATCTATGTAAATCTCAACAGGGAGCTAGGATTAAAACAGGATTGGGTTATGAAAACGTAAAGGTTTATCCTCCACCTAGTACATACTGTTATTCTCCTATGCCTTTCCCTAATCCTTCAAATGATTTAATCAAAACAGATACTGACAGTATGTCTGTAGGTTTAGAGGGTGTTAACTCTAAGCACGTTGGTGAAGACTACGACTATGGACCAACTAGTGGGCCTGGATGCAATAGTATTAGTACACCCGATTGTCAGCAATCTGTTTTAGATCACAAGTCTAGTTTAAATTCTCTTTTTGTTTCTAGTTCTCTTGTAACAGACTCTGTTGTCTCATGTTCTCATGATGGTTCTATGTCATCTTTTAATTAAGTACCTTGTGATGATGTCTTTTACACTTGTGATGATTGTGATGCAACTGATCTTTCTGCAAAATCAACTGAACAAATTAAAACTAATTGTTTTGAAAAGTTCTTTTCCCATCCCATTCCATCTTTCACTTCATCAAATATGTCTTTATCTGATGAAAGAATTATCTCTTCAACCGAAACAAGTACCAGTGGAAGTAGTTCTACTTGTACGTCAGACGAACGATCATCTATTTTTGTAAATAATAATTCTTGTTCAAATAAACATCGACCTGTTGGCATGTATGAGTCATTTAGTGACATCGATTCTAGTGTATTTGAATGTAACGAGGAAATTATCATTGATCATATTCTTACCTCATCACATCACAGACCTAGACACAAACCTCATTGTTTCAAGTGTGGTCAAGAGCACCATCTTGTCAAGAATTGTCCTACTTTGTTTAATAAACATCTTAATAGGAAATGTTTTGGAAATAAATTAACAAAATTGGTTAATACTTTCTTTTGCAAAAAATCTGCTTCATCTGAAGATAAAGTTGTTCAATCTTGGGTTCCTATCACTCCTAGTTAATCTGTTCTTTATATCATTGTAGGAGCCATCCACTAAAATTGTTAACAACATGTGGCATGTAGATAGTGGTTGCTCCAAACATATGACAGGGCTGAAAGACTTACTGACCAATTATCGGATTATTGACGAAGGATATGTTACTTTTGCTTGCGACAAAAAAGGTGGAAAATGATTGGACAAGGAGAAGTTTCTAACGGTTCATTAACCTTGGAAAAAGTGAACTATGTTCCTGAGCTGGCATTTAATCTTCCGAGTGTCTCTCAAATCTACGATAAAGACATTCCTTTCTTGTTTAAATCTGATGAATGTCTATTTTTAAGATCAGGGTTTGATATTCCCAATGATTTGATTCTTATGCGTGCTCCTAGAAAACATGATACTTATCTTCTGGATATGAACTCCAGCGAGTCAATGTCTATAGCAACATGACTTCTTTCTAAAGCTTCAACCTTTGAATCTCTCTTATGGCATCGTCGATTGGGCCACGTTAATTTTAAAATTATTAGCAAATTAGTAATAAACAATCTCATGAGAGGAGTTCCTTCAAAAGATTTTTCTGTTAACGAAAAATGTATGGTGTGTGCTAAGGGAAAACAACACAAGAAGCCACATAAGCCCAAACTTGAAAATAGCATCTCTTGTCCTCTTGAGTTATTACATACTGATTTGTTTTGCCCAATTAGCGTTAAATCTATTGCTAAAAAATAATTTTGTCTTGTTGTTACAGATGATTTCTCCAAATACTCATGGGTGAGATTCCTTGCTCACAAAGGAGAGGTTGCTGAAGAATTACAGAAATTAATTCTTTCTATCGAGATGATCAGCAAGAGAAAGGTTATAGGTCTGAGAAGCGACAACGACACTAAATTCAAATATCAGATTCTTGATTCTTTCTGTGCACAAAAGGGGATTGTAAGACAGTTTAGTGCCGCCAGGACACCTCAATAGAATGGTGTATCTAAACGAAAGAATCGTACTCTCGTTGAAGCTGCACGTACAATGCTGATAGAATCTATGTTACCCATTATCTTTTGGGCTGAAGTAGTAAATTGTGCTTTATATGTTTTAAATCGAGTGTCGATTGTCAAGGATAAGATGAAGACTCCTTATGAAGTTTTCGTAAAAGGAAACCTTTAATGGACTTCTTTCGACCATTTGGATGTTCATGAAATCTTCTAAACACTCAATCGCAGAAGACAAAGTTTGGTGTTGTATCTGATGAATGTTACTTTGTCAGATACACCTCTTCTCAAAACGCCTATCGCGTTTATAAAAAGAGAACATGCATCGTTCAAGAGTCCTTCTATGTTGATTTGAAGGAGTCTAACTTTTCTGATGTTCGATCTGAACCAGCATGGTTCTTTGACTCCGATACTGTGTTTAATTCATTCAATCTTCCAGCTTTCGACGATGATGTGCCCACTCCAAATGTTCAAACGAACATTATCTCTTCCACTACATCACCTATCCATTCCACTCCATCTGCAAATGATGCCATTTCAGCTGATGTCGGTTCATCTTCTCCATTGCCGGATTCCTCTTCACCAACATCTCCTTCCTCATCACCTTCATTTATTCCCTCACAACCTATTCCCTCTCCTTCTCCCTCATCTAATCCTATACAATCTGTGAGTGAAACTTCTTCTCACACTTTCCCTTCAGACACCGATTACAAAACTTTGAAAGGTCATCCTCTTGATAATGTTATTGGATCTATCATTGATGGTGTTCGGACACGGAGTCAATCTGGTTTGATTAATATCTATCTCTTTTAATATCTATCTCTTTTCCTGCTTCATTTCTCAAACCGTCCCAAAAAATGTGCACGCCGCTCTACTAGATCCTTTCTGGGTGGAGTCAATGCAATTGGAGCTTCAATAATTCCGAAAGCTTAAAGTTTGGACCTTGGTTGATTTGCCACCCAACAAATGCCCAATTGGTACCAAATCGGTGTTTGAGAACAAACCGGATGATAGTGGTGTGGTGGTGCGTAACAAGTCTAGACTTTTTGTGCAAGGTTTTGCTGAAGAAGAAGGGATTGACTATACTGAAGTCTCCGCTCCTGTCGCCCTTCTTGAAGCAATCAGGATCTTTCTCGCTCATTGTGACATCCGCCACCAAAGGTGTTGGGGATCGACGATCTGGTTTGAACAATTAGGTTATAATATGCAGCAGAATCGTACAAAAATTAGACGAAATCTAAGCAAGAATACTAAGAATATTCAATCAAACAGTGACGGCTATAAAGAGTGAGTTTTCGGCAAAGATACTGTATCAATTTACTCGCAAGCTTCGGCGGCTACAAATTAGGTCAAACATTCCTTTTATAGAGGAATGTGACTTCAGCAGATGTCACCTGATAGAGACATCTAACTGATTATACAAACAGCTGAAACTAACATAAAACTACTGAAGATGTCCACAACAGCTGAGGACATCTTACAATAAACGCTAAGTACAGCTGATACAA
>BJCM01182023.1:0-10011 GCA_018326385.1 Flaveria bidentis
CTTCAACACTTCAGCACTTTCAACACTTCAACACTTCAGCACTTTCAACACTTTAACACTTCAGCACTTAGAAGAATATTTCAAAAGCTGCTCAACAGTAGAAAAACGCCCAAACAGTGCAAAAGCGCCTAAACAGTGTTCAAGCGCCTAAACACTTAGGCAATTTTTTGTGATTTTTAACCCTAATGCGCCACATTCATCATGTTCATATGAATGTAATGAACTCTGAATTTCTGAATTCCTTCAATTGTTTATGAATTGAACTGAAACTTTCCAATTAACTCAATATAGTGCCGATAATCATTCTTCAAGTATCAATATCTTCAATATCAATAACAAATCAATGAATTTGAGATTTTTTCAGTTCGAAAACTTCATCTTCGTTCGAACAACAAATTCAACAGATTTGATGAATTTTACTATAATTTGTGATTCAAATTATGTTTCTGATGATGAAACACAACTTAAATTCACAATATTTCACTCGAATTGTCAATCAATTACAGATTTCAGTGAATTTTTGAAGTTTCTATGTTCGACAGAACTTCAAAAACACTCAACCGAAAGCTCTGATACCAATTGAGACAATCTGTAATGATTTATGTAACAATTCAAGAGAAAAACAAACAATTGTAATCAATTCAAGCAATATCAACAAATTCATAGTTCATTGATATAGCTAAGACAATTACAAAAGTAAGAAAGCAGTTAACAATTCAAACACTCAATCTCAACAAACTCTCAACAACTAATCAAAAAGCTGAACCCCTTCTCTAACTCTAGTCTAAGCTATTTATATTAGAAACTAAGGAACTAACTATTTACAAAACTAGTCCCTATACTAGTACAGACTATAAAATATACAATAAAAGACTAAATGTTAATCTTTCAAGGGTTCTAACACTTTTTATGTGCGATGATTGACCAGTTGTGAGTGTCCCGGGAACAGGGCCTTACAAATATATATATATATATATATATATATATATATATAATGATAATAATACTAATAATATTTATAATCATTTGAACAACTATAAACAAAGATTTGTATTTAATTAGTTCAATTATGATGCTATAAGGTTTGGGTTAGCGCACGTAACGACGAGATTACGGTTGGGTTCGAAAACGAATTAATTACTGTTGATACATCATGTTCCTAGTTTATCTTCTTAAATGTAAAAGTCTTTTATTTCTTACACATATGTGATGTAACTACTTAATGAAATATGGTATGCATTTTGATGTTTATTTGTCTTTGAGTATTTCATATTATTATTGTATTTGGTATTATTCATATGTATGAACATCTTATATAGGTTTGAGGTAGTTGGGCATAGTTCTAAGTTAATAATAATTGAGAAATGTGTTCAACTTAGTCGGGTGGTTATTTATGTTAATGGACCATACACACGAATGAATCATACTTATGGACCAGTCGGATGACTAAACCAGGAGACTAGATCAGTCGTATGACTAAGACATAAGTTGATTCAGTCGCACGACTGAACCTTCAGTCAGGCGTATGAATCAATCGGTTGAGTCAGTCGCACGAGTGATCCACGCTAATGGTTCAGTCGTACAAATGAAAAACTAAAAACCTATAAATACCACATAATTCGTGGAAAAATGAGAGATTTCGAATATTCACAAACCCTAGCTGTCTAGAGCATCCTAAACAGCCAATCCAACTTCATAGTTCATTCCTGATCAATTTCTAATCAATTTTTAATGTTTGTTTCATCATTAGATCGATCAGGTTGTCCTTCTCACTAATTGGATCGCCAATCAAATAGGATTACACAATATTTGATCTGGTCTCACATAGAATACGTTAGTACTCCGTACGAAAACGATCCTAACAAGTGGTATCAGAGCATAGGCTCGTGATTTTGCATGGACTCAATTGGTTTTGGTGTTAAAACTAATGTTTTCAATCAAAAGAGTCACATTTTTGCTTCAAAGAGTGTCTTTGACGATTACATGTGTTAAAGTTTCGATTTTTCATCAACTGACACATTAGGGTTTCTGGAAAATTCGTATTTTGTGTCAAGTGATCAAATATTCGATTTTTCAAACACAGCAGCCTTCAGTCGCACGATTGGACAATTCGTACGACTGAACCCATTTGTATACACTCATTCGTACGAATGAACTCAGTCGCATCTCTCATTTGCACGGTTAAGCAACTCCAGTCGGTTGATTATAATTGCCCAACTCATTCGCACGACTGAATCCAATCGCCCGATTGAATTCATTCGTATCTTTCATTCGCACGAGTGACCCATTCGCATAGCTCATTCACACGAGTGAATCTGTCATGTTCTAAGTTTACCAAGTCTAAAGCAATGGAAGAGCAGTTTGCTGCATTCACTGCTGGAAAGGACTCACGTATCTAGAACCTTCTACTTCTAGAGAATGAGATTGGAAACCACAACAAACCGCCAAAGCTGTTAACTTTGGATGAATACCCACAATGGAAACAGTGGTTTGAAATCTACTTGAATGGAGTTGAACCAAACCTTTGGATATCCATTGAGACTGGTTACACGGTACCAGTCAGTGATAATGGGGTTAAATTGACTTTGGTAGGAATGAGTGAATCCTAGAAGACTCTGCATGATGCTAAAAAGAAAGCATATGCCTTGTTGACTCAGTCTATACCTAAGGACATATTTCATCAGTTCTCTGAGAACAAGCAGTCTAAGAAATTATAGGAGGCCTTGGAAAAGAGATACGATGGAAATGCAACTCTAAAAGCACTTAAGGCAAAAGCTTTTAAGACAGAATTTGACAATTTCTCTCCAATTGGGAATGAGAGCTTGGATGATATCATTGATCGATTCTATTATCTGATGAGTGATTTGCACACTCATGGCATGACTACATCAATGGAAGATAAAGTCTGCCAGATAAATGGGATGCATTTGTGTCTAATCTGAGACAAAACGACACTCTTGCTACTTTAGACATAAATGATTTCATTTTGAAGTTAAGGGAGGAAGAACTATGTATGAAATACAAGTCAAAGAAAGGATCCTATGTTTAGAATCCTCCAGTATACAATTCAGTTACAACTTCAACTTCTTCAGGTGCACCGCTACAAACAGTTTGTGTCTAGCTCTTCTGCTCCTTCCCAAAGTAGTGCATCAAGAAATGTAAAAACATAGTTCCTGAGGCAAATACTACCAAGTTGAAGACCGAGAATCTCGGAAATGTCACCGTGGAAGTTGCTAAAGAGCATATGGACCTTCTAGCTTCTATTGTCAAATCTTATGATGGATTAGTTGTTGGTAAGATTGGAAACTGTCATCTTGCTGACGAGGACTATGAGCAAGTTGATGAAACTGAGCTAGAATGCATGGATATTATGTGGGCCTTGGCAAGTGCTGTTAGAAGAGCCAAGACGTTTGTTAAAAAAATGGGGAAAAATTTGGTTGCCACTAAATATACGACATTTGGATTTGACAAAACCAAAGTCACATGTTTCAATTGTGATGAAAAGGGGCACTTCAAACATGAGTGCGTAAAGTCAAAGAAGACTGGAAATGGAAATCCTTTTCCTACATTCAACCGACAAGACAAGGATAAGATTGGAGCTTCATCTTCAAGTAAAGAGTCTAAGGCTTAGGCTGTTCAAAATGATGAAGTACAAGACTGGTCTTTTCGATTCGTTCTGAGGGTGAATCAAACATTGCCTTAGTTGATACATTAAAGATGGATCTGCAAGTGAAGGAGATATCATAAATGAGCATACACATTCAGATATCGAAGAAGCTATGGATGTTGTTGATCATTCGGTTGAAGAATAGCTTACTACTATAAACTCAGAATCTCCAGTCACAGAAGAGTCTAACACTGCTTTGATGGCCAATTTGTTTGGTTCTACACAAGTATACTCTAAAGACCGATTATTTGAAAAACATGCATGTTGTTGGTCCATTTGATCATATTACAGTACAAATGAAATGAATAATCATTCAATATCAAACATACAAACTAAACAAGATGAACAATGAAGATTGAACACAATAACAACTCATTCAATAATAAACAATAAAGATCATAACCTTCAATAACAACAAAGCACAATGATATTTCTCTATAATAACTGCTTAGAAATGGTAACTTGCAACAAGGATCAACGATTAAGGTTTTGAAAGCTTACTTACAATGATAATGATCAAAAACTATATATGGCAGCCTTAGTTTCGCAAACAGTTCTACTGTCTGCGAAACTGTTATGACAAAACTATAGTTTTGCCCAACAGAAACAGTAGTTTCACTTAGCGAACTAATCAGTTGACTATGAGCGAATCTATAGTTTCGCTCATAGTTTCTCTAACTGCAAAACTACATAAATCTAATTAGATACATAAAGAAACTAACAAAAGACCTATTACAAGCAAAAGTAAACAATCTAAACTAAGGTGAGTCTAACTTATACATGATCTTCAACACTCCCCCTAGGTTGGAACTCACCACCTTCACTCGTCTTGATGTATCTTTTTACCTTCAGTGTCCTCCGTTGCCTTTGATTTGTCTTCAGCACCTCCTGTAACAACTTCCTCGGGGGCTTCAGCACATGATTCTCCATGGTCTTTTCCTGCTTCACAAGTCCTTTCGGGATGAGCACTCGCTTGGTCAAACTGCCTGGCCAAATCCTGAATGTCCATGTTTAGATCATCTTGGGACCTTACTCTCTCTCTACTAGTCTCTTCACCTCTGCCCTCACACCTCTGATCTTATTTGCCAATGTCATAAACAGACTAGCTTCCTTCCTCGTCTCATCACCTGCACCTGCTTTGATATGATTCTCGCACAGAACCAGCAGGTCTTCATCATAGAAGCTAAAAAGTTCCATAGGATGAAATACTTAGAACTCAGCACCATTCTTCACTCTGATAATTGCCTCCTCGTATTGTTATCATAAAACTACTTTTCAGAATTCTGTAGTTGTTGGGGGAGGGGATATGCCAATCTGACCCTATTCACGGTCTTTGGGGGTTTCACCCTTAGTACAATCTTTCCCTTTCTAGTCTCCCAATCCTTTTCCTTCTTTGATCGTTTCCTTTCAACCTTCATGTATCTAAAAGACTCAAAGTTGTCATTTAGGCAATTCTTTATTTCTTTCTCCAGAAGTGAGGCTTGTTCACTAAGATTTGCATTCAGTAATGGCAGAGCCGCTAGCTGCCTCAGATCCCATTTAGGCAAGGTCTTGAATGCCTTCCTCTTATGCATGTAGCTAATTCCACCCCTCTCCTCTTTATCATGAACATTTTGAGGTTGGGGTTATAGCACCAACTTATAATCCTCTTATCAGCCTCCTTCTTACTCACCCTTCCAAGTGTTAGAAAAAGGGAGTTAGTTCTTCTGGCTCCTTCTCTTTAACAAACCATTTAGCTTTATCCATCTCAAAGATATCTTCATCAAGCTCTCCCTTATTGGGTACATATATCAATGGTCTCTCATCAACTTCATAGAATTTTGGTTCAGAATCATAGTCTACAAGTTGTTCATCATCATCTTCTTCATCAACTAGTCCCTTTCCTTTTTCACCATCTCTATCAACCAACTTCTCCCTCACCACCTCTTCTCCAACCAGATCTTTTTCCAAATCAAATCCCATGTTTATAAACCCAGCCTCCTAAATTTCCTCCTCATTTTCTCTACCTTCATCTTCATGTCTTATTTCAGAACCTTTAGCACTAGCAGTTGTTGCACCAGATATGCCCTCTCCTGCCCTGGAAGAAGTACCGACGTTCAAGAATGGGTATTTAGAAGTATCAGTTAAATCATCTAACCCAGATTGAGTTAGTTGATTGGGCAGGCCGGCAGCAGCTTTCAATTGACCAACTTCTTCAATCAACTTCTTTAGTAGTAAGTTTTAATCTACCAGCAACTTCTTCATTCCCTCTATCACATCATCTTTTTGCTTCTCCCGTATCTCTTGATTGGTGAGTTTGATATTTATCATGCTCAGTTCATTTGCTAGAGAACAGTTAAGGTTACGAATCATATCCTCATCTAAGCTTCCTCTTTCTTCCCTCCTTGGTGTTTTAGTGAATGTTTAATGTCTCTGTTTAGTTCTCCTCTATGATTCTGCAATATCAGCTTTCTTCTTCAATCTCTTCTCCTTTTCAATCCTTATCTCTTCAGCCCTTTCATTTACTTCTTCTTCGAAATCATAATCTTTCTCTTTTGCATATCTCTTTCTCTTCTTAGTTGCATCAGTCTATTGTGCCCTAGTTTCTTCAACTCGTTTACTCTCCGACTCGTCCACCCTTCTAATATAGTTCGATCTTTTGGGTGGGTACATGTTTTAACACAAATGGGTGATCTTTCCACTAAAGTCATGTCGAATGGCACAACAGTCTGCAAAAATACGTGGGTTCATCTGCACCAACCTTTTCACCTCCCCGTGTCTTGGTACATTTGGAATTAGGTCATTAAAGATCATCTGAAAAAATCGAGGATACAAAAGCCACTTATCCTTTTTCAGGGCCATCACATTCTCTACCATGCAAGCACATATTAGACTTGCAATGTTTGGTTTTTCCCCTCTACAGCATAACACCATAGCTTTTGCCTAGTCCATGTTCAACACATCTGATCCACCTTTATGGTGATCTAAACACATAATGAAGATGTGGGCAATGAATCTCCATTCCTTGGAGAGAAAGGACTTATTGATCTCTTTTCAGGAAACAAAAGGACTTCTTGATCTCTTCTCCAGAATCCTTCTCTAGCCTCAGAATCCTTGAAGCTGTCTCAGCAGTAATAGTCACCTCATTCTCTAAGACTTTGGCAGTGATCCTTTGGGTGTTCCCTCTCGTATCATATTTAGAAGATCTTTAAAAGTCTCTGATGTGGATATCATATATGGTGGTGGATTGAGAGATAGCGTATGCTATAGGGGATCTTTGCAGCCACCGAATACAGTCTCTAAACCCTGCAGCTTTAGGATGTGTATCATCCAAAATGGCGGTGATGTTGTTTCTCTCATCGAACTTTAGATTAGCCATTTAAACCTAAGATACAAATCAAATGAATTAATAAAAATATAAAGCAATAATAACAAATAATAAATAATAAATGATAAAACATAACAAAAGAATAAAGAAAAAATAAAAAAATTAAAAACGTTGGCCGAAACTATAATTTCGTAGGATGAGTTATAATTTCGGCAGGTGAAAGTATAGTTTCGCCGGCAAGATCACAATAGTTTCATCCAAACAGTGAGGTAGATTCGACAAGCCAAAACAATAGTTTCGGCATAGCGAAACTGAAAAATAGCAAACGAAACTGAAAAATAGCAAGCGAAACTGTTAAGCTCGTCCGAACAGCATAACCTTACAGTTTCGCTGAGAATTCAAGAACATTCATTCAGTTTTGCTGGAATATCAGTAGTTTTGCTGGAAGAACAGTGAAGATACCAAAGAGTCTCGATCAAATATACTCACAATGTGATATGATAAACAAGAATAAATGATGGTCTATTGTTCAAAACTCACTTGCGAACATGAATCAATAAACAATCGATAGCAAAAACACATAAACTCAGAATCGTATGTAGAGAAAAACGGAACAGCCCTAAGAAACTAAACAATGCGATAGTGCGAAAGTGTGGGGATAATTTCGCAAATAGACATAAATAGCATATAGTTTCGCATGTAGCGAACCTACAGTTTCGCCAGACGAACCTCGCCAAGCGAAGCTGCAATTTTGCCAAAGGAAACACAGATCAAAAATGACATCGCACAGGATGAAAATGCCAAGCGAAATTGCAATTTCATTAAGCGAAACAATTAGCGAAAGTATAATTTCGAAAAAAAATTAAACCTAATATTAACAACAATAACTAAGATCTAAATCAATCAGAGATCACATCCTTAAGATATATATTAGCACAAAGATGACTTTAATCATCAACCAACAATAAGATCATAACGATAACTGAATCTGACCAGAGTCTGTAAAGGAACGGTTGAAATTGTCAAACAAATCAATAATGATTGCTGATATGTTTGTCCACTTAAACCCATGCCTTATTCAACAAACAACATATGATTCATTAAGGTTCGATTAAATACTTTAGAATGCTAGGACCCCATAATCATTTGACAAAAACCCTCACCCAACCTCAACATTTCTTGAATTTTGTAATGATGTTCATAGAGCAAGGCGTGTGCATTAGTGTGCCAGTGATTATCAATAGAACATTGTATTCTGTGATGAATTCATCATTTAGATGATTTGACATAATATAGATCAAGATTATGAGAGCTCCAGGTCTATATTCACATATAACAAAGGAGATGACGATTTAATCAAGTGCCAATGAGAGCTCAGGTCAGTACTACCATACAACAAAGGAGATCATCACTTCAGGTCAGTACCACCGTACCAGTAGAGAAGATAAGCACAAGTACAAGACACATAAATACACCGGACATGACTAAAAAATATGGCTTATATGATTTGTATCATGGTGGATGAAAAATCAATTCTCAATCCAATTTTTTTCGGGACTCATTTTTCATGCAGGCCAAAATGATTGGATAAATCCAGACGTCCTTTAGCATATATTTTTATTTAAATCATTATGTTACTGTCTACTTTATTCTTCAGGCTGAGTCTACCAAGCATATCATTAAATAATCTGTTTGTTTTTCTATTATTTGCAATTAAAAATAAGATGTTAATCGGATAACAGCATCAGTTACTATCATTTCCCATTTTATAAACGCAAGTCATGCAAAAACAAACATTTCAAGATGATATACAATCATTTCTCAATCATCTCAAATCAAGTTCTCAGTTCTCTTTTTATTTTTTATTTACTTATACTCTCCCCCTAAATTTTATTTTTGAAACTTATTAATTATTTTTTTTATTTTTTTATTTTTTTAATTTTTTATTTTTTTTATAAAACTATACAAAAATAGAAATTTACCGAAGAAGGTCTTCCAAACTACACTGATATGAATATAAGAAATGAATTCTCAAAAAATATACAGTGATTGTGAAGTGAGAACGGTGATTGTGTAGATAAAATTCCAGATTGTGAATAATATTACCGTAACCTTAACCAGATTGTTCGGCCTCAAATTTAAATTAGGAACAATCTCTGTTAGTAAACCGCATTACTAACAGTCCTCCTGAATTGTTCATGCACTCATTGACAGATCAATATGAAAGGGAAACCCATGCCATCGTAGTCCGGGAAGTTCCTTTTTCTTCAATACAGGAAACCTGCTTTTGCACACAACCATTTAACAATCGGGGATATCTGTATCCTTTTTTTCATTTGCAAAATTTGTTTCGGTTCAATTAATTTGGATTTGAGTAAATTAAATATAACACCCGGTTATTTTAAAGTCAAGGAAAGAGTGAATAAAGTGAAAGAAAAGAAGGAAAATAAATAAAACCCAAGTCTAGGGGTAAAAAATGTCCAAAAGGACAAAATGTTTGAAAAGTGGGTGTAAAAGATGGTATGGCCGCCCATATGTCACATACATCACTAATCTTCGGAATTTTAGAGAGAGAAAGAGCAGAGCTTGGGTTTGAGGAGGAAGAAGAAGAAAGATTCGAATTCAAGGTAAGAATTCATGTTGTTATGGTGTTCTTAACCGGTTATGTCCTCGGGTTTATGCTTATGTGTGTTTGTTTGTGTTCGGGTATGTTTTTAGTGGGTCTCTATACGGTTGAATTCAATTAGCAAAAGAGTTCTAGGACCCAACTTTTACTGTTTTAACTGATTTTGGGGCTGGAAATGCATGAATGCATGTTTTTATTAAACTGGGTTTTGGACCCGTATGTTTTAATGTGTACATGCTGATGTTATGATGTGATGTGTGACTATGTTCATGCTTGATGATGTATGATTGTGTTTCTAAGGCTTAGAGGGTAAGATTTAAGCTTAGAACATGATGAATGGTGCATGGAAATTGAATATGATGTTTTAGACCCACTTGATAAGTTTTTAAATCTGCCTAAGTGTTTGGAAGT
>BJCM01182453.1:0-19236 GCA_018326385.1 Flaveria bidentis
AATCTAAAGTACTCAATAACCTTCTCTCTCTTTATCGCGTATACATTAAGATCACCAAAAATGGGCCCACGCGATAATCTTGCCTAACACCTTGTGATGTTTCTTCACTTTGTAGAGCTTGGTGTAGACATTCGGTTTAGGAGCAGTGCGTTGGGCTCGGATCTCCTCAAAACATGCAACATATTCAGCCTTTTTAATATCCACAATGGTGTTTGAAGCTTGGGCTTGTTCTTCAACCTTCTCGGACTCTTGGTCTATCTTATCTAACATCTCAAATGTATCACTGACCAGGGAATCACCCAGATTGGGGACCACATTTCCCTGTTTGTTAGCATACTCTGGATAGTGCTCTGCAGTGACGTCCTCGATCTCTATCTCATCAATGTTGTTTAGCTCGTCGTCACTGGTTACTTCAAAAGTTGGAGCGTCCTTGAAAATCTCATCGGGATTGAGCTTGAACATTTCTACCAATTGCTCATCAGTAAGATCATGAATTATTTCCCCTTCTTCGGGGGTGTAACTCACTGATCTACTGATAATCCCTTGTCGATCAAGAATCATGGTTTGTTGAATCTTGACCTGCTGAAGGTTGATTTAGACATGTAACATAACAATCATTAGTTAATAATCAAAACAAAAACACATTAAACAAAATATAAACATTATATACATTAGTTTGATACAATATTCAGTTACACATGATTTTAAATAACATAAACAACTAGACATTACTATTGTCTTGTATCATGTGCTCCTCTGCTGACGAGGCGGATGTGGAGGCACCTTGGTCTTGAGCTTTCTTTGTCCTCCTTTCACTCGTAGATGTGGCACCCACATCAGATTTATCATCATCATGATCAGCATCATCACCAGCATCAGTCTCATCCCCTTGACATCAACATCATCATCATCATCACTGTCATCATCATCACCATCATCTCCATCTCCCTCTCTGATCATTAGTGGCTCCTCCTTTGATCCTTTAAGCCTCAACAAGATGGTCTTTTTGGTAGTCTCTAACTCCTCTATCCTTTTGGCTGAGTGGACATGTTGCTCCTGGAGTTAGGATATCTCTGAGCTTTATGCAGCAATCTGTTATGCCTGCTGCTTAATCAGCTGAGCCTGCTGAGATATCTGCTGAGATTTTGCAGCAGTAAGATCAACTAGCTGACGAATCTGGGCAGTCTTCTCGTCATCAGCTGCTAACAGCTTCAGCACCATGCGGTTCAGTGCTGAGAGTTGTTGCTCTACCCTATTGGGAGGTAGAGGTGATCCAGATAGAAAGGAGGGGAAAGATGATGGTCCTACTGGGTGGTTTGTGGTGGTGGTAGTGGTAGTAGTGAAGATTGGGGGTGGTATAGATAAAGGTGGTGGTGGATGAGTGAAGATTGGGGGTGGTATAAATGAAGGTGGTGGTGGAGTGGGTGTGGTAGTGGTGTGTAAGGTGGTAGAGGTTGTGGCAGGTGGTGTGGTAACAATGGTGGTAGTGATGGTAGGTGGAGTGGTGGTAGTGGTAACTGTAGTGGTGGTGGTGGTGATAAAAGTTATCATTCTCCTCTTCGTCTTCATACCGTGGGGCTGAGCCATCCGTTTCTTCCTCGAACCCCTCGAGGTGGATGCTCCCCCTTGGATACTAGGCTGATCTGGGGTGTAGGTCGGATCAGTCATAGTATCCCCAGACCCTCCTGGGTGTACACCAACCAACCTAAGCCCTCGTTCGGTGGCAACTAACTTGCTGCCCACAGTTCGAGTCAACGGCTCCTCATCCGACTCCTCCTCCTCATCAGGTCGGAAGTCCTGATGGAATCCTGCTGCCTTTATCCCACCTTGGGTGGATGCTGGAGATGCTATATCAGCAGTGTGGGCCCTCAATTGAGTGGGCCTTGCATCTCCCTCATCACCGCTATCATCGTCATCGGAATCATCGTCCTGGAGCACAAGTTGCTCAACATCAGAATCACTGTTTGCGTGGCAATATTTTCACCTTGCTAGCGCCACGTAATCCTCATGGGCCAGATGCCCGAACAATCTCGTCACAGGGGGCTTAACCTGCTTCCCTCTGTAAACCATCATACGACCTAGTGTGGTGTCGTCCATCACCTCAAATACTACAACGACCTCCTTTTCCTTAGGCAGCGTTGCTAGTTTCTATTCGATAATCATCTGGATGAATCGAGGGTACATGAAGAACCGCTCCTTCCCTTTCCCCTCAATGTTCTACACCAGATAGGCGAAGATCCTCTTAGAGAAGCTGAACGGGTGGTTCAGCACCAATGCTGCGTAAGCAAACTGCATCTGGTCTGAGAGCTCGACGAACCCTTCCTTCCGAGAAGCTATGCACTTCAGCAGAACATGTGCGAGGTAATTGAACTGGGGGCACAGGTTGCTCTTGTTGAGAACCCCTGCATTAAGGTCCCCAAAGTACTTAGCTCGCATGAAACATCCTCGAACAGTAAGGGGGTGCAATCGAGTGGGACAGTCGGCATCATCCCCAAACTCTAATACTGCCCTAAGATCATCCTCGGTGATCCATGTGGGCTGACCAAAGATAGAACTCCTGATTCGATGGGGCTTTGAGGTCCTCTCAACAACTACGCCTTACCAGAAGGCCTGCTGAATCGAGCAGTATGGAGTGCACGGAGTCGAGATGGCACGGAAGATCCTCGATCTCTGTAGGAAGGTAATAATGCAAGAGAAGTCTGAAACATTCCTTGAGGTCAGATCTAGATGAGCACAGATGTTGTGCTTGGTGCTCATAGTCCAACGACTAGCCATCTGTTAGACAATCAATATAAACGTTAGTATCCGACAATGAGTAATAAATTGAATCATTTGAACTTGAAATTTTTCTGATCTGTCGTGCGAATGAGATTGTGCGACTGAGATCGAGTCGTGCGAATAACCATATACGTACGACTGAACATGCGACTAGTCTCATACGCACGCTTTCTCATGTGTTTACACCAATCGTACGACTGAACTCATATGCATGGTTCAGTTGTGCGATTTAGCCATTCGCCTCGCTCAGTTGTGCGACTGAAGTTCATCAGGTCGTCCATTCGCATAATAGACTTACTGTTCAATTCAAAATCGAATTTTGAGCAAACTTCAATGTTACACGTCCTGGTTTGGCTCATTAGACTCTCATTTTACCAACAGAACACATTATCACCTTTAATCTCATAATGGACTTAGTTTTATTTGTTTATTAGTTAATGTAACTCACGGTTTCTTTTAGGGTTCATATCAATCGATTTTAGGGCATGAATCGATGCACATTTTCATTGATTTCACCTCTAAGTACCTGTATAATCACTACAGATCATTAGTAAGCAATAATCAAAGATCTAGAGTGCTCAAATAAGAATTGGCCAGAGTAACGGTGCTTCGTGCGATTTAGGGGTGATTTGGGAGTGATGAACGACTGCGACCGACTCCCCCTCTATTTATACTAGGATTTCCTTCAGTTGTGCGACTGAGCCAAGTCGCATAGTTGATTCGTGCGACTGAAGATCAGTCGTGCGACTAGCACAATCGATCACCTTCAGTCGTGCGACTATGTCATTCGGTCACCTTCATCCATGCGATTAGCACATTTTAGTCATCCAATCGTGTGATTTTAGTCATACTGATTGTCCAATCCCACGTATGTCCCATACGTGTGGGTTAATCGTGCGATTGGGCACATTTGTATCCTCCAATCGTACGACTGGTCCATACCCATGGTCTAGTTGTGTGAATGAATTATACTCATGGTTTTTGACTTTATGACCATTTTACATTTTACACCCTTTACTATATTGAATAAATGTTTAAAGCACTCGATAATCTCATACATGATCCTTTTTACTTGCAAACTTTTGATCACCTCAGACGTGATCCTTTTAAAACCAATTTGTCACCTTAGATGTGACCCATTTACATTTGAAAACATGTGTGGTCACCTCAGACGTGACCCTTTTAGGTGATTAAAATCCTTTATTGAATTCCATGACATAGTCTGATGATTAACAAACTAACTTGAAAAAATTTAAATAAAGTAAAAGAAATAATAACTGAAATTCAAAACTAAGACATGTTTTTGTGATTTTGTGAGGTTAAATCCTAAGATATAAATCCAAGGAATTCATTTCTTGAAAAGGCAGCTTCAATTCATTTTCACCACACATGGACCAATTCAATTTGGAATCATACGGGATATTCAAATCATTCGAGACATGTTATCAAAACCTTTTGATGCTCTATTCTTGTTATTCATCTAGGAGTCATTAGCAAATTTAGGAAATCATACTAGTACTATTAGATCCCCACATTGATTTGGACTTTCAAGAATTGTAGCCACGATGATTGTCAGTATACTGGTCCTCTTAAATCCATACACAAACTTTTAACATTGATTGGTGATAGTTTAAGGTTTAATTATTTCAACCAACATCTGTGGATCTCACACTTATATGCTAACCCACATTCCTCAGGAGATTTTTTGAGCGGTCTACGGGTATTTTGACAAGAAGAAACTATTCTTAGAGCTTTCAAAGAGAAGCCAAGCCTCAGGTCAGTGCCATCGCACAGCAGAGAGGCGACAAACAACAATGAATTCTAGAATATCTAGGTTATGCTTATCCTTATGTCAGTGACATCGCACAACAGAGAGGCACACAACCTATCTTCTTTTTAGAGCATCTTTATTTTTTCTTTTGCTCATAACGCACCAACAACATAAGTTATTAGCTTGATAGCGTTTATTTTTCATTTTTTCATGCTTTGCTCTATTTATGGTCATCCACACATATTTGTGGCATTTATTTGCTCGTCACCCCTTATTGGAATTTTGTTGAATGTGTTAACCATTGATAAGATGGAAACCCACAGTTAGTTGAACAACTTAGTTTGATCTTGAGATCACCAACAAGGTCTAATCATCTATTATGTTGAATCTACCGACATATCATATGTGGTCTAGTAACCAGTTTGAATTTGGCATCTTATTCAATTTAAACTTTTAAAGTCCCAACTGATTTGTTCCTGTGTACTATCATTTTCCAAAGTTATTGAATCGGTATCACACATACGATCTAATTATTAGCTAGCCTCTCCTTCTCCCTTGTTTTTTTCATTTTTTTAATGTTGTTAACATAGACCTATTAACCTATTCTCCCCCTAAAATTCTGAAACCGTAAACGAGATGCGGTTTTAAAATTTTAATAAGCGAGAAAATAACATCAATTTAATTCAAAACATAAATGAAGATAAATAAAATAAAAAAAATAAAAAGGAAAATTTACGATACGTATCAGACAACACATGGTCATCTTCAGGAATTACATCACTTTTATTTTTAACGCCACTGACCTCTAACAATATAAAAAACGTGGTTTGTCAAAAGCTTTTGTATAGAGGTCAGCGCGTTGAAAATCAATGTTTATTTTAACCACATCGATTAGGTTCATTTCAAAACAATCATGTATAAAGTGATATTTTATTCCGATGTGTTTGGTCTTAGGATGTTGGACCGGATTTTTTGTTACTGCAATTTGCAGCAGAGTTATCAACAAAAATAGGAGTAGAAGAGTATTTCAAACCGTAATCCCGCATTTGTTGTTGAATCCATATGATTTGTGAACAAAAACTTGCAGCGGCAACATATTCGGCATCGTAGGTTGACATAGCAACCGAGGTCTGCTTCTTACACTACCAGGTCACCAATCTTCTCCCAAAGAATTGACATCCCGCTCATGTAGACTTGTAGTTCATCTTGCAGCCTCCGTAATCCGAGTATCTATACGGCGTAAGCTCAAAGTCATCGTCATGAGGATACCATAACCCAAGTATTGGTGTACCCATAAGATAACGAAAGATCCTTTTGACTCCTATCATATGGTTGACTTTTGGCTTTGCCTGATATCTTGAAGATAAACATGTAGCATACATGACATTAGGTCTTGAGGCAGTGACGTACATGAGAGATCCAATCATTCCTTGATACATGGTGGCGTCTACCAGATCACCATTCTCGTCAGGTGCTAAATCATGGTTTGTAGCAAGTGGAGTTCCAGGTGCGGAAGCATTCTCCATGTCAAACCGACTTAGAATATCTCCTATATACCTGGTCTGATGTTGGAAAATCTCTTTTGGTGTCTGATCCACCTGTAACCCGAGAAAGAATTTCATCTCTCCCATTGCACTCATTTCAAACTCAGCCTTCATTACTGCTTCAAACTCTTTACAAAGATCTTCGTTCCTTGAACTGAAGATTATGTTATCTACATAAATTTGGACCAGCAGTAAATCACCATCCTTTTCTTTAATGAACAGTGTGCAGTCAATGACACCTCTGTGAAAGCCGTGTTTCACAAGGTGAGTCGAGAGTTTCTCATACCGTACTCTGGGGGCTTGATGAAGCCCATATAAAGCCTTGTCGAGTTTGTAAACTCTGTCCCGATGAAATAGATACTCAAATCCCTCGGGTTGACTGACGTACACTGTCTCTCAGATTTCTCCATGAATGAATGCACTCTTCACATCAAGTTGATAAACTTTAATCTTCTTGTATGATGCATAGGCAAGGAAGAAACAGATTGCTTCCCTTCTTGCCACGGGTGCAAACAATTCATTATAGTCTATGCCCTCGACTTATCGAAATCCTTGAACAACAAGTCGAGCCTTGTTTCTGATGGTCACACCTTGATCATCTTTCTTGCATTTCAAGACCCATTTGGTGCCAATGACCTTTGGACCTTTAGGTCTATCCACCAGAGTCCATACACCTAATTTCTTGAACTGAAGAAGTTCTTCTAGCATGGCACTCACCCATGCCTCATCATTCAGGGCTTCACTAACATACTTTGGCTCAAACTGAGTCACAAAGAAACGACATGCACCATCATGAAGGTATCGCTTTTCCATCACCGATGCATAATCAGCTGAGTACAGCTTATTTCTGGTCTGAACTCCTCACCTCGCATCCCCAATGACATTATCCAAAGGATGATAGACAATTAGGCATGATTCAGGAATGGTTGGAACAACTACCTCAGAATCAAGATTATGAATATTTGGTTCAGTATCTTAGGAAGTAGGAGTCTGAGGTTTTGAAGACTTAGAGGAAGTAGATGCTTGTGGACTTGCAGGAATAGGAACCTGTTCCTACTAGTTGTTCTGATCAGTCTCCACAGCTTCTTTATCAGATGAAGAGTCACTATCTTCAAGTACTCCACCTGAATTAGTAGAAGATGGACCTTGTGAACCAGATGATGTTAAATCTAGTGAAGGTGTGTTGAAGACATCATACATCATCTTTGTGGCTAACTCATCATTAGAAGTGGAGAGTGGTATGTTGATGGACTTGAAGAATTCATCATAGTCGAAAAAGAAGGCGGGTTCTTTTCCAGCAGGTGGTGTGGTGTATCTCTAAACATCAACGTTACACCACATTCTACTTGACCTGTTGAGTTTTTTATAAACTTTTTCGTTCGGTATGTTGTATCCTAGAAAGATACCTTCATCTGCCTTCACGCTGAATTTTCCCTCCTGAGTCTTCTTCAATAGGGTGCACGAAGCACCAAACGGCTTGAGATACTGTAGATTAGGTTTACGTCATTGTAGTAACTCGTAACACGTCTTTCCATGGCGTTTAACTACAAGAACTCGATTTAACATATAACACGCATTTGCAACTGCTTCAATCCAGAATTGATTAGGCAGTTTTGAGTCTGCTAGCATCGTCCATACTATCTCTATCAAGCTACAATTCTTCCTTTCAGCAATGCCGTTCATCTGAGGAGTGTAGGCTGAAGTGAACTGATGCACAATTCTGTTTTCCTTGCAGTAAGCCTCCATCCATTGATTCTTGATCTCGGTTTCGTTGTCTGAGCGCACTTGCACAACTTGTAGAGGGCCTCCAGAGTAGGTACTAATTCCTTGAATGACTCAAATGTTTCTCATTTGGATTTCAGAAACATCGCCCAAGAGAATCTTGAGTAGTCATTAGTAACTACATAGTAGTACAAGTCGCCTGCGATGCTTCTTGTACTGACTGGACCAAACAGATCCATGTGAAGTAGTTCAAGAGGATGTTCAATGGAATGAACTTTCTTTTCCTTATGAGACTTCTTCGTCAGTTTTCCCTTCTTGCAAGCAACATAAAAATCAGGAAGTTGGAAGTTTTTAACGTTAACTCCTCTCACTAGATCATTCTGGATCAAGTGATTCATCTTCGGTGGATAAATGTCTCCCATTCTCCCATGCCAGGAGATGGAATCCTTTTCAATAGCTTTTGACAAGAAGCACTAAACTTCACGATCCATTGTGGAGGCCATTGATAGGTCCAATACATACAGGTCATTATATCTTGACACAGACATTAATACTTGGTCCTTCGGGATCACATAGTCCTTTTTCAGGACATAGCACTTTTTGTTGTCAAATACTACTTTAAAGCCTTTATCACATATTTGCAAAACAGAAAGCAAGTTATTTTGAAGTTGTTGAACGTAGTTTACCTTGCCAAACTTCACTTTCTGATTACCCATTTCCCCTTGAGTTGTGATATACCCACCTTTGTTTCCAGCAAATGAAACATGGCCTCCTTTGATTTGTTTAACATTTGATAAAAGAACCATGTTCCCTGTCATGTACTTGGATGCTCCGCTATCGACAATCCACGTGTTGGTTTCAACCCTATAGCGAACACCCTGCACAGTCAATTGAAAACATTAGTGTAAGGCCCCGTTCGCGGGACGCTTAGAGTGGGCAAATCATCGCACATAAAACGTATACTTTACATTTAATCATTCATAAAGCATTGCAGCGGAAACATAAAAATAACTTTTCGTATCAATACAAATGCTTTTGCAAGTTAATACAAGCATTCATTTCAATACATCATTCATTCGCAATACAATGCACAAACATTAACAAAAGAATGCCATTCAAAATGCCTAGTCCCAGCCCGTGCCATCCTCAGCAATGCTCACCTGCCCGTGTCATCATTCTTTACTTGTATGCGATCATACATCATACGTAAACACAGATAATATCATTATCATCTTCATCATTAATTAATTAAATTTCATTCGTTTGTTCATTACTTACAGTGACATGTACATTACCCCGAACATTATGCATGAAGCGGGTAACTAGGCCTGAGGTCTTTCATAGACCTTGAACATTGTGCACGAAGCTGACACCAGTACCTAGGGCAAGAACATTCATCATTTATCTTTTCTCTTTCATTCCTGATCAATGCTATATGCTATACCCCAAACATTGTGCACGAAGCGGGTAACTGGGCCTGAGGTCTTTCATAGACCTCGAACATTATGGATGAAGCTGACACGAGTACCTAGGGCAAGTGGCAAGTATCCCATTCATATGGTCAATCACAAGGATTGGACCCTAATTTGCATCCTTCGGGATAGCTAACCCGCACACCATTGAGCTAACACCTGCATTGGGTGTGCACCTCCATACATTTGCTTGCAAGCCTTCTTACATTCGTTCGTTCATTAATGTATGCATTCATTCAACACGTTCCTCTTTCATTATCTTTCACTTTATGTTACATAATACTTTTGGTTCATTCATTAACATAACACGTAAAGCCATAGAAAAATAAACATACGTCATAGCAAGGAACATAACATACAGTCATCACATCGTACAGGGCAACATCATACATTCATAACATACATCTTGCATAATCAGACAACATCAAACATCAACATTATGCATATGCATCACTCACACATCACTACATGCTCATCTTAACATCTATGACCTCAAAGGTCAACTTACATAGCCCCCGGGAATCTCCTAGGTCAAAGCCTACATTACCCTTTTTTTTCCAAAAAGATAGAATTTTACTGAGCGCTCATCCGCATTGACCTTATTGTTCATCTGCATTTGATTTGCTTCATCCGCTTTAACTCATTTCCTTCGTATTTGTCATCCGCATTTGCCTAACTCATCCGCATTTCATATACTCAGTCAATTTTCATCCGCATTGGCTTCGTCCACATTGACTCACTTCATCCGCATTAACTTAATTCATTCGCATTTGTCATCCGCATTTGCCTAACTCATCCGCATTTCATATACTCTGTCAATTTTCATCCGCATTGGCTTCATCCGCAATGACTCACTTCATCCGCATTGCTTTACTTCATCCGCATTCCATACTTAGTAAATGCTCATACGCATTGACTTCATCCGCATGGACTCACTTCATCCGCATTGACTTACTTCCTCCATATTCCATACTTAGTCAATGCTCATCCGCATTGACTTCATACGCATTGACTCACTTCATCCGCATTGACTTACTTCATCCGCATTCCATTCTTAGTCAATGCTCATCCACATTGTCTTCATCCGTATTGACTTACTTCATCCGCATTGACTTTTCAACATTTATGCAGATTCTAAAACTCATATATGCATACATTCTAAATCTTAGAAGCATCATCATACATCAGCAAACATGAACATAACCACACATCATAACATACCATCATCATACACACATTCAAACATGCGGGTTAGAATCCCACTTTAATGAAAACATACATTCATGCAATTCCAGCCCCAAAATTAGTTAAAACAGGTAAAAGAGGGGTCCTAGAACTCACCTTTGCAGCTCTTGAGTATGGCTTCTTCCCAAACTCGTTTGCAAATTTAATTCAACCGCCTAAAAACCCACTAAAGACATATCCGAACACAAATAATCATACATAAGCATGACCCGAGGACATAACCGGTTAAGAACACCATAAAAACATGAATTCTTACCTTGAATTCAAATTCTTTCAAGTTCTTCCCTCAGTTTAAAATTTGCTGCTCCCAGCTACTCTCTCTCTCTCTCTCTCTAAAACCCGAAGATCAGTGGTGTTTGTGACATATGGGTGGCCATACCACCTTTTACACCCACTTTTCAAACATTTTGTCCTTTTGGACACTTTTTACCCCTAGACTTGAGTTTTATTTCTTTTCCTTCTTTTCTTTCACTTTATTAATTCTTTTCTTAATTTTAAAATAACCGGGTGTTACAAGTCCACCCCCTTCAATAGGTTTCGTCCTTGAAACCTATTATTCCTCAAAGAATAGTGGGTAATGTTGTCTCATATCTTCTTCAGTCTTCCACGTAGACTCAGATCCCTTCCTGTGCTTCCACTGTACACGCACAAGAGGAACCACTTTATTTCTTAGCCTTTTCACTTTTCGATCAATGATTGCCACTGGTTGCTCCACATAATTGAGCCGTTCATCTACTTTGATATCATCTAGTGTAACAATCATGTCTTCATCAACTAAGCATTTTCTCAGATGAGATACATGGAATGTCGGGTGAATTCCACTTAACTCTTCTGGTAATTCCAATCTATAGGCGACCTTTCCTACTCGAGCAACGATTCGGAAAGGGCCTATATATCTCGGACTCAACTTGCCCCGCTTTCAGAAACGTAAGATACCCTTCCATGGTGAGACCTTCAACATAACCTGGTCACCCACCTGGAACTCAATCGGTCTGCATGGTTTATTGACATACGAATTCTGTCTATCTTTGGCTGCCTTCATGAAGGCTTTGATCTTCTTAAGCTACTCAGTCGTATCCTCGATTACCTCGACGCTCCCCAACTCCTTCTGACCAATATCACCCCAACAAACAGGTGTTCTGCATCTCCTACTGTAAAGCATCTCATATAGTGGCATACCAGTGCTGGCATGGTAGTTGTTGTTGTATGAGAATTCAGCTAACGGTAAGTGGTCATCCCAATTTCCGCCAAAATCAATAACACATGCCCGAAGCATGTCCTCCAAGGTCAGAATGGTCCTTTCTGACTGACCATCAGTCTAAGGATGATAAGCCGTGCTAATATGTAATCTCGTTCTCATGGCATCGTGGAATTTCTACCAGAATTTAGATGTAAACTGGGTGTCACGATCAGACACAATGGACACTGGCACACCATGACGAGTTACAATCTTCTTGATGAACAGGTCGGCCAACCTCTAGCATGAATATGTCTCGCGAATTTGTAGGAAGTGAGCGCTCTTCGTCAGACGGTCCACAATCACCCATATGGCATCTTACCCTATCGGAATACGTGGCAGCTTCGTAATGAAATCCATGGTGATGTGCTCCCACTTCCATTCTTGTATATCCAAAGGTTGGATTTTCCCATACGGCTTTTGATGCTCGTCCTTCACCTGTAAGCAAGTAAGGCATTTTGCTCACATACTCCACCACATCGCGCTTCATGCCCGGCCACCAGTAACCTTTCCTCATATCTTGATACACTGAGCGTATTTTCACCCAATTCTGCTGCAAGACCTCTCATTCTCTCAGAGTTAAGATGATCTTCCTTCAGTGCCTTATCTTGAAACTCTTTGACTTGTTTCATCACATTAGAGGTCATGATCAGCTAATAAGCTTTCACCCGAATCGGTTCGGGCCTCTCCTTTCGGTTAAGGGCATCCGCCACCACATTGGCTTTGCCCGGATGGTAGTGGATATCGCAATCATAGTCTTTTATGAGCTCCAACCATCTTCTTTGTCTCATGTTCAGGTCCTTCTGCTCAAAGAAGTACTTCAAGCTCTTATCGTCAGTGAAAATGGTGCACTTCGTCCTATACAGATAGTGCCTCCAAATCTTTAACGCAAAGACCACGACTGCCAGCTCCAAGTCATGAGTAGGGTAATTGACCTCATGAACCTTTAACTGTTGGGATGTGTAGCCTATAACCTTCCCTCTTTGCATTAGTACGCACCCCAACCACGAGTAAGAAGCATTAGAATAAACCACCAGATCTTCACTCCCATCAGGTAATGACAGAACCAACGCTTGAGTCAATCTTGCCTTCAATTCTTCGAACGCCTTCATTTGAGCTTGACCCCATCCGAACTTCACATCCTTCCGGGTCAACTTAGTTAGTGGAGAAGCGATCTTGGGGAAGTCTTGAATGAATCTCCGGTAGTAACCTGCCAAACCCAAGAAACTGCGAATCTCGGATGGCGTCTTTGGAGATTTCCATTGTGTCATTGCCTCCACCTTAGCCGGGTGCACCATAATCCCGTCGGGTATTGCCACATGACCCAAGAGCTGAACTTCACGCAACCAAAATGTGAACTTGGAGAATTTGGCATACAGTTTCTCCCTTCTCAACGTCTCCAAAACCTCCTGATTATGTCCGGCATGCTGAATCTCGCTCTTCGAATAAATCAGGATATCATCAATAAACACGATCACTGATTTATCCAACATGAGCTGACACACCCCATTCATCAGATCCATAAAAACAGTTGGCGCGTTGGTCAAGCCAAAAGACATAACAAGAAACTCGTAGTGACCATAATGCGTGCGAAAAGCTGTTTATGGGATAGCTTGCTCCTTCACCTTCAGTTGATGATAACCGAATCGAAGGTCTATTCTTGAGAACCAACTGGCACCTTGAAGCTGATCAAACAAATCATCGATTCTCGGTAAGGGGTATCGGTTCTTCACCGTCAACTTGTTCAGCTCATGGTAGTCAATACACATCATCATACTACCGTCTTTCTTCTTCACAAACAGGACCAAAGCACTCCAAGGAGAGATACTCGGCCTAATGAACCCCTTATCAAGAAGCTATTGCAACTGCTCCATCAATTCTTTCATCTTCGTCGGAGCCAACCGATACGGTGCCTTGGCAACAGGTTGGGCACCCGGTACAAAATCAATCTGAAACTCAATCTCTCTCTCAGGTGGAACTCCTGGTAAGTCTTCTCGGAACACGTCTGGATAGTCACACACAAACAGAACATCAGATAGTTGTGGTGTTCGCGTACCTACATCCTTTACGTAGGCCAAGTAAGGACTTTGCCGCCACCGCCATTCAGATTACCTTCGGAATTGACCTGACCCGATCACGATAAACCATTACCGAACTCCCATCAGGCGCTGTCAATCAAATCATCTTCTTGCGACACATAATGTTCGCCTTGTAGTTCGCCAATCAATCCATCCCATGAACCATATCAAAACCACCTAAGGTCATCACGAATGGCCTAACCTAAAACTTATGACCTTCTAATTCCACATCACAGTCTTTTATCATCTCAGAGATCCTAGTAGACTTACCTATGGTAGTTTCTACATCAAAGGGCGCATCAACACTCCTACTACTAATAGGCAATTTAGCACAGAAAGCTGCAGAAATAAAACTTTTACTTGCACCAGAATCAAATAACACCGAAGCTAAAGTTTGGTTCACCAAAAACGTACCGGACACGATATTAGGGTCCGTCCAAGCTTCCTCCTGTGTCATCTTGAATGCCCTGGCGCTCGCCCTTGGTCCTTCACCTCCAGTTTTCTTTACCCCAGAACCCTCAGCTCTTGGCTTCTTACAATTTCTACACATATGACCACTTTCCCCACAGTTGAAACACTTCATACCTCCACAGTCTCTAGCCATATGACCAGGCTTCCCACACTTGAAACAAACATTCAACCCCAATCTACACTCGCCACCATGCTCCTTCCCACACTTGCCACACTTTTTCGACCCCGCACTAGATATGACCACACGGCGGTCATCCACTCGAGCCTTCTTGTTACTTGTCGAGGTACCACCCCGACCAAACCTCTTCCCATTCCCGTTTCTATCACCTCCACCCTTTCGACTACCTTCAACCACCACCACCATAGTCCTTTTATCATACAATTTCCCTGCTAAATCCATCGCTGACCTAAACATCCTTGGTCGGGCGACGATCATGTGCCTGCGAATGTCCATTGGCAAGCCCTGAATATACCCCTTGATCTTTCGGGACTGAGGTGTCACCTTATCAAGCACCAGACGTGCCATTTCAATGAACTTTGTGGTGTACTCTTGGTGTGTCATCGTCCCCGCCTCTAATTGGAAAAACTCCCTCTCAACCTTGTCCATTTCCCGGTGAGGACAAAACTCTTCAATCACTAGCTTTTTCAGTTCGGGCCATCTCATTAATCCAATGGCCCTGATGCCTTCAGTTAGGACTATATTGTCCCACCAACACAGAGCCGAGTCCATAAAAGAGTGAGTAGCAAACTTAACTTTCTGGTCTTCTCGGCATCGTTGATATCAAGTACAACCTCCATTTCCCTCACCCACCGGTGAGCAGCAGCAGCAGTGCCGTTTCCATCAAAAATAGGGGGCTTGCATCTCATAATCACCTCATAATTACAGCCTCGTACCGCCTCCTGCATAGGCTCTGCTTCTTCCTCTTCTTCTTCATCATCAGACGGAACCGTCTCAGTCTCGAGCTGTCTTCTTTCGCTCGTAGGACGACTCCTTTCCCTTCTCTCCCCCTCTCTAACTGCCTTTATCACATTGGTCACCACAGACGGTAGGATCATCTGCATGACTTGATGTACTTCCTCCACATCTGCCTCCTTCACTAAGGCTCTCAGGTTAGCACTCTCATCTCCACCCTCCGGATAAGGGGTTTCTGGTTCCTCATGAACCACCTTTTCGGCCCTAGGCCTTCCTCTTGTAACCCGTAGTTCAGCACCACGTCGACCACCACGCGAAGCTTTAGATGATCTATCACCATCCATCCTCACACACACACGCTGAAAGATTCAAACACCAACACGGTCCTTCAAGGAAACAGCTCTGTTTATGTCAAGTATAGTAAGTTCCTAATTACAGTGGCCAGTTGTGATTAGCCACTTACTTTACTCTTCATACCCCAAGCATTACCTATCCTGACTACATCAGTATCTAATTCTACCAGCAACACATAAACCACATAACATGCCCACATAATACCGGTTAACTATATAAAATACCTGATGGCACGCAACTACTCAGATTGGCTTCCCATCCCTTTCTGTCCTATTCTCTGTTTAAGTTAAGGTTTAATTTGAAAATTTACCCATTTCACTTAAACTTTGGCTCTGATACCAACTTGTAAGGCCCCGTTCCCGGGATGCTTACAGCGGGTAAATCATCGCACATAAAACATATACTTTACATTTAATCATTCATAAAACATTGCAGCGGAAACATAAAAATAATTTTTCGTATCAATACAAATGATTTTGCAAGTTAATACAAGCGTTCATTCCAAAACATCATTCGTTTGCATTACAATGCAAAAACTTTAACAACAGAATGCCATTCAAAATGCCAAGGAGCTGCCCGTGCCATCCTCAGCAATGCTCACCTACCAACTAGAAAATGCATAAAAGTCAACGTTCCTGAGTGAGTTCTAGTTTTATAATAAAACAATACTTTACTTTCACTAAAACCATTCTTTACTTGCATGCGATCATACATCATACGTAAACACAGATAATATCATTATTATCTTCATCATTCATTCATTAACTTTCATTCGTTCGTTCATTACTTACAATGACATGTACATTACCCCGAACATTTTGCACGAAGCAAGTAACTGGGCCTGAGGTCTTTCATAGACCTCGAACATTATGCACGAAGCTGACACCAGTACCTAGGGCAAGTACATTCACTATTGATCTTTTTTCTTTCATTTCGGATCAATGCCATATGCTATACCCCAAACATTGTGCACGAAGCGGGTAACTGGGTCTGAGGTCTTTCATAGACCTCGAACATTGTGCACGAAGCTGACACCACTACCTAGGGCATGCAGCAGGGATCCCATTCATATGGTCAATGTCAAGGATTGGACCCCAATATGCATCCTTCGGGGTAGCTAACCCGCACACCGTTGAGCTAACACCCGCATAGGGTGTGCACTTCCATACATTTGCTTGCAAGCCTTCTTACATTCATTTGTTCATTAAACTATGCGTTCATTCATCACGTTCCTCTTTCATTATCTTTCACTTTACGTTACATAATACTTTCGGTTCATTCACTAATAGAACAAGTAATGCCACGGAAAGAAAAACATACGTCATAACAAGGAACATAACATACAGTCATCACATCGTACACGGCAACATCATACATTCATAACGTACATCATGCATAATCATAAATCATCAAACATCAAAATTATGCATATGCATCACTTACACATCACTACATGCCCATCTTAACATCTATGACCTCAAAGGTCAACTTACATAGCCCCTGGGAATCTCCTGGGTCAAAGCCTACATTACCCCTTTTTTCTAAAAAGACAGAATTTTACTGAGTGCTCATCCGCATTGACCTTATTGTTCATCCGTATTTGATTTGCTTCATCCGTACTAACTCACTTCATCTGCATTTGTCATCCGCATTTGCCTAACTCATTCGAATTTCACATACTCAGTCAATGTTCATCCGCATTGACTCACTTCATCTGCATTGACTTACTTCATCCATTTTCCACACTTAGTCAATGCTTATCCACATTGACTTCATCCGCATTGACTTACTTCATCCGCATTCCAAACTTGGTCAATGCTCATCCGCATTAACTTCATCCACATTGACTCACTTCATCCGCATTGAATTACTTTATCCGCATTCCATACTTAGTCAATGCTCATCCACATTGACTTCATCATCACTGACTCACTTCATCCGCATTGACTTTTCAACACTTATGCAAATTCTAAAACTCACATATGCATACATACTATATCTTAGAAGCATCATCATACATCAGCAAACATGAACATAACAACACATCATAACATACCATCATCATACACATATTCAAACATGCAGGTCCGAATCCCAGTTTAATGAAAACATACATTCATGCAATTCCAGCCCCAAAATCAGTTAAAACAGGTAAAAGAGGGGTCCTAGAACTCACCTTTGCAGCTCTTGATTATGGCTTCTTCCCAAACTCGTTTGCAAATTGAATTCAACCGCCTAGAAACCCATTAAAGACATACCAGAACACAAATAATCACACATAAGCATGACCCGAGGACATAACCGGTTAAGAACACCATAAAAACATGAATTCTTACCTTGAAACCGAATTCTTTCAAGTTCTTCCTTCAAAGTCGAAAATTTGTTGCTCCCAGCTACTCTCTCTCTCTCTCTAAAACCCAAAGATCAGTGGTCTATATGACATATGGGTGACCATACCACCTTTTACACTCACTTTTCAAACATTTTGTCCTTTTGATCACTTTTTACCCCTAGACTTGGGTTTTATTTCTTTTCCTTCTTTTCTTTCACTTTATTCATTCTTTTCATAATTTTAATATAACCAGGTGTTACAATTAGTTCAGGTTAGGGACCCAAGCCTTTACTGGCTTGGGTTTCCTAGAAGCATCACACATCATAAACTCAACCTATTGACCTGTAGATGGTGAGGGATGTTCAGATGTCTTCTTGTTCTTATTATCAGACAGAGGGATTGATTTCTCTTTCCATAGGCCAGCTTTATTTAAGGCCTGTTTGTGATAAACAGATGACTGGCTAATGGGTTGGACTTTAGGTTCGCTAGCCCTAACAGGTGGCATCACTGAGATCCTCTTAGAAGAGCTAGGTTTTGGGTCCTGAAGTTCAACTTTTCTCCTCAATGTCTGATAGTAAGGACAATTAGACACAATGTGTCCATACTCTCCACAGTTGTAGCATGACATGCTTTCGACTTACGATTTAACTGTTTTTGTGGAGAAGTGTATGTCACACATGTGACCTTAATCTGTTTGGACTGAGACACTTCTTGGTTAGATGTATAGTCTGGTTTTATAAATTTAATTGCTTTACCTTGTTTTACATCTTTTCCATTTTGTTTACCTGGACTTTGACATGATGCACGTGATTGGTTAACATTAATGTTCTTTTTAGGTTCAGATTTGACTTTGTTTGAACCATAATTTATATTAACCTTTTCAAACTCTTTTTCCAGGTTAACACAAGGCATTTTGCCTTTTGCATTTGACGTGGCCTCCTTTTGTTTAGTTCCAGATTCATTTAATTTACTTGTGGAATCTAGATCACTTACAAGAGGAGTGGACACCACATGATCCTTGATTGGATTATTATTGATTGGTTTACTTTTAGTGTTTATCAAGGTCTCAGGTGGTGGTGGAACCACTTTATATCCCAATCCATCCCCATTATTACGTTCTCTCACTAAGTGTTGGACAATATCGGATGAACTTGTCCAACTGTGCAGTTTTTGCTTTAACGAATTAACTTCTACTTCTAAAACTGCCTTTTGCTTCTTAGTGTCTTCTAGGGAGTTAAGATAGTACCTAATGTCATTAGCTTGGTTAAAGGCAACTACTTCTGTTTCCCTAAGCTGTTTGTTCAAAAGGTCTATCTTTT
>BJCM01182500.1:0-15321 GCA_018326385.1 Flaveria bidentis
CATGACACGCTTGTCATCATATTTATATTGCTTCTCTATCGTATACCATGTGTTATGACGATCCCGTCTGGTTACATTCCCGTGTTTCCGCTTTAGCGGGGGTGTGACACCTGATCCGGCACGAGCCGTGCCATTTCATTGAATTTGGTGGTGTACTGCTGGTGTGTCATAGTTCCCGCCTCCAGCTACAGGAACTCCCTCTCTATCTTATCCATCTTCCTATGAGGGCAGAACTCCTCAATCACCATCTTCTTCAACTCCTCCCACCTCATCCTTCCTATCGCCCGGCTACCCTCGGTTTGGACTATGTTGTCCCACCAGCACAAAGCCGAGTCCACAAAAGAGTAGGTAGCGAACTTCACTTTTTGGTCCTCCCGGCACTCGCTGATATCAAGAACAACCTCCATTTCCCTCACCCACCGGTGAGCAGTTGCAGCAGTGCCGTTACCGTCAAAAGTAGGGGGCTTGCATCTCATAAACGCCCCGTAGTTACAGCCTCGTGTCGCCTCCTACACAGGCTCTTCTTCTTCTTCCTCATCATCAGTTAGAACCGTTTCCGGCTCCGGTTGCTCCCGTCCTCCCGAGGACCTGTTTCTCTCCTTTCTTTCCCCTTCTCGTACAACCTTGATAACCTCGGTCACTACAGATGGCAAGATCGTCTGTATGACCTGATGAACTTCATCAACCACCACCTCTTTCACTGAGGCCCTTAGGTTTGCACTCTCATCCCCACCCTCCGGATGAGGGGTCTCGGGTTCCTCATGAACCACCTTTTCAACTCTAGGTCTCCTTATCTTGGGTCACGGTTTAGCACCGTGACCTCCACCCTGTGAAGCTCTCGAAGATCTACCACCGGCCATCACACGCACACTGAAAGATTCAAACACCAACATGGTCATTCAAGGGAACAGCTCAGTTTATGTCAAGTATAGTAAGTCCCTAATTACAGTGGCCAGTTGTGATTAGCCACTTACTTTACTCTTCATACCCCGAGCATTACCTATCCTGACTACATCAGTATTTAAATCTACAAACAACACATAACACATACCTTGCGCACATAAAACCAGTTAACTTATGAAAATACCTGATAGCAAGCAGCTACTCAGATTGGCATCCTATTCCCATTCCGTCCCGTTCTCAGTTTAAATTAAGGTTTATTTTGAAAATTTACCCATTTCACTTAAACTTTGGCTCTGATACTAACTTGTAAGGCCCCGTTCCCAGGACGCTCACAGTTGGATCCTCATCGCACATAAAATATATAGTTACATTTGCCTTAGGAAAATATTGCAGCAGAAACATTCAAAAATGACATCTCATTTCATTATAAAAACTTTTGCCAAACAATACAGCGTCAATCGGTTACAAAATACATTTTTGCATTACAACACAAAAGCATTAAATGAATGGATGCCATCCCAAAAGAGCTGAGTAGCCGCCTTTTGCCATCCTCAGCAATCATTACCTGCCAACTGGAAACACATCAAAGTTAGCGTTGCTGAGTGAGTTCTAGTTTTATAAAATAAAACATACTTTCTTTTCGTTAAAACCGTTTTTCTATCATGCGATCATACATCGTACATACACATAGGTAATATCATTATTATCTTCTTCATTTGTTCATTCGTCTTTACATCTTTTCTTGCGCATCGGATATCTTTCGTACCAATACCATATGCTACACCCCAAACTATTTAGCTACTAGGATGAAGTCTATAAATAGACAGCTAAACATGGTACCACAGTACTAGGGGTAAGTGGTAGAGGTTCTATATAAATGGTCGATCACAGAGAAGGACCCGGATGTGCATCCTCCCGGGGTAGCGAACCCGCACACCGTTGGGCTAACACCTTTAATGGTTTGTCCTGATATCCAATACTCTCAAGACTTTAATTACTTTCGTCATTCATTAATGCATGCACTCATCATGTTCCACTTTTCATTATCTTCCACTTTACGTTACGTAATACTTCATTTCATTCATTAACATAACACGTAAAGCCATAGGAAAGATAAACATACATCATAATAAGGAACATCAGAATGCACAGTCATCATATCATACAGGACAACATCATACATACATAACATGCAACATCATCATCATGCCCTACATGCTCTCTACGGCCTCAATCGTCCCTTACAGGAACTTACTAGAATCTTTATGTCAAAACTTACATCTGTACTTTCCCCCTAAAGTCAGAAGTTAAACTACACTTCTCCTCGGGTGCAACAGCTTCGGGCGTATGGACACCCTTCAGTCGCATGGCCTTCATGCGACTGTTCATGCGACTGAACATCATGCGAATGAACCAATGCGGATGAACACTCATGCGAATGAACACCTAATCGTTTGAATGGACTAATGCGGATGGACCTCATACGAATGGGACTAATGCAGATGAGCACTTATGCGACTGGACCCCAATCGCATGACCTCCATCCGACTGGCCCTTCAATCGCATGACCTCCATGCGACTGGGCCTTCAATCGTACGAATGGACTTCAATCATGCGAATGGACCCCAATCGCTCCCTATTCGGCTGTATGGCCTCCATTCGGTCTCCAGTCGGTCGCCTAGCCCTAACTAATGAAGAATGCAGCTCCAGCCGAACGCGAACTGCCCTTTTCGACCTCCAAACTCATCTAAATCCATTCTAAGCCCAAAACAACCATCCTAGACCCTAGGAATTCATACCACAACACCATTCAAGCACACACAAGCTCACAATCAAGACTCAAACGCATCATACACACACATACACATACACAAACGGGTCAAACATGCACACACTCAAAAACCCGATTTTCAGATGTTTTCCAGCCCCAAGTCATTCAAAAACGTTTAAATGAGGGGTCCTAGAACTCACACAAACGACCACGACGAGAAGATCTTTGATTTGACTCGCTTCTCAACGATTTTGGCCACTCGAACCAACCCGAACCAAATTTTCTTCCTCTTTTTCTCTTCTCTCTTCTTTGGCTGATTTTGGTGGGTGTGGGGAGAGGGTAAGGGTTTCCCTCTCCCTTAAATACTCCCACTTCCTCAACCTTCCCTCGTTAGCGAGTTTGGTCTCTCGACTTTGGACTTTATTTCTTTTTCTTCCTTCGTCGGCTTCAAAATAAATAAATAACCGGGTGTTACAATTATGCTAAATTTATGATATATTGTGTTATTTGTATAATAAATTAGGATATGAATTAGGGTTAAAAGATAAATTAAGGATGTGATTTTTTTATTATGAATTTGAATTGTATTATTTTTAAGTGTAATTTGTAATCTTTTTATGTTATTTGTTACAAAATTTGAAATTTGAAATATGATGTTCTTTTAGTTCTAATAATGATAATGATATACAACCAATTGATGATGATATTTGTTCAACTACTCATTTGGCTTCAGTTCCTTTGAATGGGGATGAAATATTTGAACAATACTCTAGTATGTGTGGTTGAAAGAGAACATTTGACGGACTAACATATATGGATATAATACTTCGTTTTCAAACTTCGAAAAACCAAAAATAAGAGTTCTAAGATCTAGTAAGTATTTATTTAACTTCTTTTATTATCGTGTTTTTCTTCTTTTATTTATATAAATGTACGGTGGAAAAAATTATGCTACCCCTAAACTTATCTTTTAGATTCGCCACTGCAGAGAGCCTCCTCTACAACCACAAAACATGAAATCATTGTGTATGTTACCATTACCAAATCAGTGTTTTTCATCCCTTTCTCCTTGATCATCAAATATAAGGCTTTGAAACATGAAGCTCCTGCAAGAAATAAACCTGATGGCAGCCCCAAATGATTGTCCAAGAAACTTGCTTGTTTTAGTCATAATTTGAAATAAATTTACTATAAATTTTAGTTTAATCTCAAGACTTTGACATATAGGACTTGATAGTGATTTACACGATAGATAATTTGATAAAAAGAGTAAATTATAAATTATGTCCTTTATTAATACATGAAATCTCATCATATGTTCTTTAGTTTTAATAATTACACCGTATGTCTATTTTTAAAAATATTTGCACATCTATTGTCCTTTACTCTAACTCTCATCCAAATTGAGAGTTAAGTAAAGCATGTGCCAAAAACATGATGGGTATTTATGTTTTTTACATGACCTTAATGAAAAAAAGATGTACTTCTCTTCATTCACATAATCTTCATGTATGCATAGATTATTGTAAACCCTAATTGTTTTGATGAAAGTTCTGATCCCATCCCTTCATTATCATCTCTTTCAATGGATTGTATGAAATCACCGGGCCAACATGTACCAGAAGACGAACACGACGAAATTGACGGTAATACGTGAATATAAATATGCCAAAATCGTAATTCATTGAATTAAGTAAAGTGGAGAACCACTTTTTGATTTCATGCGCCGTAAAAATTTGCTACAGACCACTTTTTGATTTTGAATTTTAAAATACTTTCATCATAATCAAATTTATTATTTATTTAATAAGTTAAGTTATTGGTTGCTTATATGCAGCTTTTAATCAAAATCTTTTATGTTATGATACAATTGTGATTTCAGTTTGAGTTTAAAACTAATATCAAGCATGTAATTGTCATAGAAGACGCACAAGCACATCTAGACCCAAGTTTCTATTATGATTTCATAGGTGATGAATTTGATCCTTTTTTTGGTCAAAACAAGAGTGGGGATCAAAATAATAGAAATGAGAACATGAGTGGGGATCAAAACAATGAAGATGAGAACAAGGGTGTGGATAAAAACATGTCAAGTGATGAATATGAAAGTGAGTTTGAAGTTGAAAACTGCATTGATGATGTTGAAGTGGACACGAGGGATTTTAGATTGAACATTGATAAGGATGTTGAGAACACTCACCATGAGCATGTTGACATTGATGTAGAAGTCTTAGATAATGAGAGATTAGATAGTAGGAGTGATTTGGATGTTAATGAACATAGGGTTAGGAAACATATGCTAAGGTATTTAAGGAATACTAATAAGAACAATAGCAATTTGTACGTTGGTCATGTTTTTGGAAACAAGATGGAAGCAAAAGAACTAATCAAACAACATGCTATGAAGACAAGAAGACAACTTAGGATTGTGAAGGATGATCTAGAAAGGGTTAGGGGAGTTTGTTGAGGAGATATGCTTACTTTTTAAGTTGATAAAGGTGTTGTCCACACTCAAGACAAAGATCATAATGTGAACATAAATGGTAGAGGACATAGGGTGAAAAGGTAAAATAATGTAAGTGGAAGAGGAAAAAAAGACAAACCCTTACAAAGGGTTATTAAAGCAAAGTTTTAAGGCAATTGGTAAAGTAATATTAGGCCTAGATGGGGCTTTCATAAAGGGTCCTTACCCTGGTCAAATTCTCAATGTTGTGGGTCTTGACACTAACAATGGTATATACCCTATATCCTATGCAATTTGTTGAAGCTAAAAACTTAAGTTCTTGGACTTGGTTTCTCTAATGCCTTGGTGATGATCTAGACTTGGATACTAACTCAAACTTTACATTCATTAGTGACACGCAAAATGCAAGTTATTTTACTTATTTATATGTAATTCATAATGATGTTATGAAAAGGTATTTCTAATATATATCCTTTAAAACAGTGCATACTTCCTGCATTACACAATGTATATCCATCTGCTGAACAGAGGTTTTGTCTTAAACATATAATGAAAATATAAAACATCAGTTTAATGGAAAAGCCTATAAAGACATGCTTGGGAAGTTGGCCACAACAACAACTATGATTTAATTTGAAAAGACAATGGATGAACTCCAAAAATTCAACACCAAGGCACAATTGTGGTTGTCTGTAATTACACCAAAACATTGGTCTAGATCACATTTTTTTGGTAAGTTATAAGAATTTTATATGTTTACAACTAATATGCTTGTTAATGCGTATAACATACTATAAAATTTGATCATTCTATAGGTAGGGCACATACACATGTACTACTAAATAATATGTATGAAGTTTTTAATGCTAAGATAGTGGATGGAAGAGACAAGCCAATTATCACACTATTGGAATATATTAGAGAGTATCTCATGAGAAGGATTGTAAGTATGCTAAGAGTGATCGATAGGTGTGAAGGTCTACTAACACCAACTGCTCAACGGGTGTTTAAAGGGATTAAAAAGGAAGTGATAAGGTGTACTGTACAATGAAATAGAGAAGAGCATTATCAGGTGAGTGGCCAGGGTGGTAATCGATGTGTAGTTGACATGAGTAGGAGATTATGTGTATGCAGGAGATGAGAGATCATAAGGATGCTTTACAAACATGTAGTGGCTGTAATCTGGAATAAGGTTGTATATGGACAAGGAAGTACCTTACCAGAGACCTTTGTATATCCAATATATAGGTTGGAGACATGGAAAGAGGTGTATAATTTCAAGATCTACCCAATCAATGGAAGAGCATTGTGGCCTAGGTCTCGAATTCTAAACGGTATTATACCGCCAACACATCATAAGCCTATTGGAAGGCCTCAAAAGGCGAGGAGAAAGTCATCATTTGAATTGGAGGAATCACTAAAAGGTGGAAGATTATCAAAGAAACGGACATCAAAGACTTGCTCAAAGGGTTATAAAAGGGGACCTAATAGCAGGACTTGAAAGGGATTAGAATAGTACTGGATTTTAATTTGGTTTCTTTTGTTTTATTTTGGATGTATGAATTTTAATCTGGTTTCTGTTGGTTTTAATTTTGAATGTATGGATTTTAAGTTGGTTTATGTAGGTTTAGTTTCGTTGTAAGGATTTTCTAATGGTTTATGTTGGTTTAATATGGGTTTAAAAGATTTGAATGTATGGAATTTTTAACCAATATGTATGTTTGAATACTTTGTGAAATCATGAAAATCAATTAATTTTCATTATAGCCAATAAGTTTTGACAAACAAATCATGAAAAGCAATTATTTTCAAAGTCTTATAAATAAATCAAGTAATTGATTTTTAAAAGTCATAATTACTTAATTCTTTATTTATTACAAATTTTCAAATTACATAAATATCCATCATGTTTTTGGCACATGCTTGACTTAACTCTCAATTTGGATGGATTTGTTTTTTAAAGTCTGAATATAATCCCTAATATTTCTTTCTTTTTCATCTATGCTCTCAACTTCTGTTAGTTAACAATTAATAATATTAAAATTATAAAAATGTTATTTTATCCGCATGGAGTATCCATTTAATTTAGGTTTTAAACTATGGTATTATTTTTATTAAAGAAAGCAGTATATTCTTGTTTTTTCAAAGTTTTTAAATTTTTAATATTATACATTATTAATATGTAAGTTGTATAATAAAGTAGGTTTTAAATACATTAATATATTATCATAATAACAAATTTTATAAAAATTTTATTTTTTAACATGTTTAAACCGTCAATTTTCTAAATGTTGTTTTTAAAGCGGTTTAAAATTTTAAACATTTTAAAAATCTTTTTGATTTTCTAAAGGTTTTTCTTACACCATTTATTTTTTAAATCATCTTTAAAAAACAATCACTTTTTTAAACATCTTTTTTCAAAAACAATTTATTTTTAAAGAAACATTTAAAAACCTGAACATTCTAAAAATAACATTTTAAAAATATTTTCTATTTATAAAAATTAGATTACATTGATAATCTTTGTAGGTAACATAGTAATTTTGAAAAACTTAACATAGTAACTAAACTAACATAATAAGAATCATTAATGAAATATAAATATAACATGAGTGATTATATTTGAAATTTTAACAATTTAAGGACCAAATTTAAAATTTTGACGAAACTACAAAAACCATCAATGTGATTTACTCTTTAAAATAAATAGAAACATAAGTTATCAATTAATATAAATAAGTCTGTAATATATACGCATATGAATGTCGATTAAATAAATATGTATACCATGTAAGTTAACTAAAAGAATTAAATAAATAGAAAAAAATATTAATGATTATAAATATCTAAAAAAAATTTGTGTACAAAATTTTAACAGATTTAGTCAATATCTTCTCAAACTTAAGAAATAATCTTTTTTAAAATATTCCCATGTATTGTAGTGTCATGTGATTAAAAATATAAAAAATAAAGATTTATAACAAATATGTTTTATAAGATAATTATTAAATGAATAAGATAACTATTCGATTAGTTGAACAATACATCCCCCTTAGCACAATAAACTCAAGAGAGTAAGTTTCTACCGGATTACTATACATTGGCTGCCTTCATAAACAAATCACGACATGATATGTCAATATCCTTTAATAAAGTTACTTTTAATATTAATGATGTCCTATTGAGAAGTAACTTGATGGTTTATCAATAATGTATAAATCAATATACATATACAAAAAAAAATGAACGAAGTGAAAGTTATGGTTGTAAGATAAATAATATTAGTAATAAGGTTTATCATTAAAAACTTGTTTTCTTATATATAAGTGTACGTAATATTACAATTGAATACAATACGAAATGAGTCGAATATAATGATTGTGTGAATAATTGAGAATTAAGAGAAGTTTTTCATGCAAAATACTTGGACTCTTTGATCATAAGAGAAGTTATTTCGTATATTTCTAAAAATTTTTTGATAGTGAAATAACAGTAAACAGAAAAAAATTATTGTATATATAATAACATAATGGAATTATGTTATATTATGCTGAGTATTCAAATTTTAACTAATTTATGAAGTTATTTTAAGAAAAAATTCCCAATTTAATTGTAGATTGAATTTTAAATTTAAAGTTTCTATATTTATGTTTCAATGATTAACTTTAAAATCTAATTATAGAATGTTATTTAATTAAAAATTAAATATCAGTTAAAAATCTCCTTTAAAAATTATATTGCTAATAAATTGCTAGGTGGCAATGATATGATGCGAAAATGTCATGTGGTAATACGTTGGCTAAAATCTTGTCATATGCTAAACCTCCTTTTATTTATTATATATTGAGATTTGTAGCGTAAATAGAAAAAAGTTATTGTATACATATTATAAAATAATGATATAATGTTATATAATACAAGTAAATTTTATATGATATTGTTAAAATATAGAAAACTTTCAAAATTTAAAATAATTAACCCAAAATACTCAGATTAATTGTTATTATTGCAATGCAAAATTTGTGAACTACATATATTTAATTTGAATATTCAAATTGTTAGTTTTAAAATTTAAATTTTGACTTATTAGTTAGTTATTTTTAGATAAAATTTCGAATTAATTGCATAATGAATTAAAAATTTAAAGTTTTTAAAAATGGAAATCATTAAAATTTAAAATTTAATTTTAGAATGTTATTTAATTAGACATTAAATACTATTTAAACATGCTTATGAGATTACTTGTATAAATCATATTGCTAATATAATGTCACGTGGCAATCGTATATTATGAACATGACATGTGGTAATGTATTGCTTGGAAGTTTAACACGTGGCTTGACCCATTTCTTCTATTATATATTGAGATTTTAATTTAAAACCAAATTAGTAAAGTTGAAATCGCATTTGATCCAAAACTAAAGAAGTTGAATCAAATGCGATCTGAAACTAGTAAAACTGAAATCAAATTTGATCCAAAACTACACAATTTAAAATTAAATTTGATCTGAAACTACAGAATTTGAAATCAAATTAATTATTGGTATAAGGAACAAATAAGAAATGACTGAAAAATCATTCAAGAATGATTTGAAACTGTACTAATAAAAGGAGGGACTTCTATGATTATTTTTCAATGTCCGATCTTAAATTCTAGAAATTATACTATTTGGCGGTAAAGATCAAAGTAATGTTTAATGTTTATGGGATCTGCAAGAAACTTGAACTAGTACATGAAGTCATGACTAAGAAAAATTGATAGAATAACCCTTAGAGGGGTCAAGCTTCAAGAAAATTCAAGAGAAAAGAAGACAATTTTGGGAGAATTTTTCTGATGATCTTTATTTCAACAAACGTACTTTAAATACTTGAATTAAAACTAACCACTATTAAAGCTGATGGACTAAACATGGGAGAGATCGAGTTAAGAAAAACATAAAAATTAATCAAAACATGAAAAGTGAGCCTCAACTCAACGTCTGTATGGATGCATGGAATCAGGAATACTAGGAGATTGATTGTCTTTTAACAAAGTGACATGAAAAACTGGATGAATTTTAGACCCTGATGGAATTCCAACTTATAGGCAACCTTCCCGATTCGTTTGATGATCTTATAGGACCAAAAAAATCATCATGAAAGTTTTCGATGTTGCCTGTTTTGGATTGATTTTTGACGGTGATATTTCAATCATAAGTAATCCAAGTCATGCACTTTGAATTCCTTCTCCAACAGGTTCTTGTTGGCTTGTTTGGCCATATTTGATTTTGCCCGAGAAATTGCTTCCTTTAACTTTGTAATCGATCTTGGTGTTCAGTTAGTAATGAATCAATAGAAGAAAATTTATGAGTACTTGGTAAGTAATCACAAATGGAAGTGGTGCCATAAACGGCTTTGACATGTTGATAGGTGAATAGAAATTGGTGTTTTGTATAAGAATTCAGCAAGGTACAAACATCGTTGCCATGATGCTGGTGTTGGTTTAATCAGAGACTGGAAAGAAAGATTAAGTAGGTGTATGAGTAATTAAGAATGAGATGAAAAGAGGAAAGCTTGATTTTTATTCAATAACCAAAGCAAACCTTATATAGGCAGATTACAAGCAACGTAAACAAAGACTAATTCCAAATAACAAATTGCTTTAAACATTCATACTGACTCGGCAAACTCAAACGACTTATTTGACCCAGTAGCTTATTTGACCCAGCAGCTTATTAAAATAAAAACAAAAGTTTGAATTATATGTAGCAAGACTTAATTGCTAAACCAGCAAAATTGCTCTTGTCCCAAGGCTTTAGTAAACATATCTGCCAACTTATCTTCTATGTAGCAAGGCTTAATTTCAATCTTCTTTTGTTCCACCAAGTCTCTAATAAAGTGATTTTTATATCAATGTGCTTGCTCCTACCATGATCTCCTTGATTCTTAGACAAGAATACCGCTGAGTTGTTATCACAATAGATTACAGTTGCTTCAACTGGCTCTTCTCCCAATTCCTTTAATAATTGCAGAAGCCAAATGGCTTGGCATGAGGCTGCACCTGCAGCAACATATTCTGCCTCTGTCGTAGATAAAGCCACGATCAATTGCTTCTTTGAGCTCCACGTAACCACACCAGAACCAATTGAAAATGTACTTGCTGATATACTTTTTCTATCTTCAAAGGAACTTCCCCAATCACTATTAGTGAACCCTTCCAATTTAATGACACTTTTCTCTTGTTTTTCATACCACAACCCAAAGGTTGTGGTGCTGACAATGTACCGAAGAACCCTTTTCGCTGCACCAAAATGATTAGAAGATGGATGCTGCATAAAACGAGAAATGATACTAACTGCGTAAGCGATATTGGGCCTTGTGCGAGTGAGATAAATAAGTCCTCCCACAAGACTTCGAAACGTATTTTCATCAACAGGGGAACCTCCATCTTCTAGCTTTAATTTCTCTTGAACATTCATGGGTGTGGCAGCTGGCTTACAATTTTTCATTCCGAATTTTTGAAGAAGATTAGTAGCATATTTTCTTTGTGATATAAATATCCCATGAGGTTCTTGAAGGACTTCCAACCACAAAAAATAGTGCAGCTCTCCTAAATTTGTCATGTCAAACTCTTGAATCATCTTTTCTTAAACTCTTCAACCAATTCCATAGAAGAACTTGTGTAAATAATATCAACATATATGCAAATAATAAGAAGGTGCTGGTCCTTCTTCTTAACATACAGGGTGGGTTCGCTCTTGCTTCTAGTATAACCGTGTGACTGCCAATAAGTGTGAATACAATCATACCAGGGCCGTGGCGCCTGCTTGAGACCATATAATGCTTTATGAAGCCGGTACACCTTACTTTCTTCTCCAGAAATTTCGAACCCGGAAGGCTGCGTAACATAAATTTCCTCCTGCAAAGAGCCATTCAAAAAGGCGGTTTTAACATCAAATTGATGTATCTTCCAACCTTTTTGAGCTGCAAGAGAAAGAATTACACGAATAGTTTCAAAGCAAGCAACGGGAGAAAACGTTTCCTCAAAATCAATACCGTATTCTTGTGAGTAGCTTTTTGCTACGAGCCTAGCCTTGTGCTTCACTGCACCATCAACACCTGCTTTAACCTTAAATAGCCATTTAAGACCAACTGGTTTCTTTCCATCAGGTAGACTTGAGAGTGACCAAGTATTATGTCGTTTAAACGCAGCCAACTCCTCCTCCATGGCTTTCTTCCATTCTGTTTATTTGATCGCCTCTTTGTATATGGTAGGCTCCATGGTGCTTAATGCAAACTGACATGAATAGTCGGGTGCCGGGATTTCGGCACATGATTCATACACATTAACAAGTGATTTTTTTTGCGCGGTGCAGAACCAAAGGAATCATCAGCATCCGAACCAACACCTGAAACATTTCTACCACTAGATTTGTAGCCACCATTAATACTTGCCGAATCAACTTGGGTGGAAGGAGAAGAAGAGCTTGCTGAATGTGTTGGACCATGGTTTGAAGATTGACTTGATGGATTTGAGCTAAATGAGTTAGAGGGCATATATAATGAACTTGATGATTTAGAAGTATGTTCACCGGTTACTCCACCATCAAGCACAACAACAGTCTCCTTCTGTGCGTTGTTATCTTCATCATCCCATGTAGCATTTTCATCAAAGACCACATCCCTACAAGTAAAAATCATCTTCTTTTCGGGATTATATAACTGGTATGCCTTGGATTGGGTACAATAACCCACGAATATACATTTGTTAGACTTTGGGTCCAACATTTTTCTTAACTGTGATGGGGTTAGTCCATAAGCAATACTACCAAATACACGAAATTGACTTACCGAAGGTTTCAGATCAAACCAGGCTTCATAGGGAGTCTTTTCTTCCACCGCCTTAGTAGGAGACCGGTTCATAATGTAGACGGTTGTAGCTACACCCTCAGCCCAAAATGTTTTACTCAGTTTCTTGGTCTCCAACATACTTCATGTCTTCTCAACAATAGTTCTATTCCGACATTCAACAACTCCATTTTGTTCAAGCGTATAAGGAGTCATCAATTGTCAATGAATTCCTTCTTTATCACAATATTCTCGAAATGCTTTGGACAGAAACTCCCCTCCTCGGTCTGTTCGAAGGGTGATCAGCTTCTTTCCTGTTTCCCTTTCAACCTTAGCTTTAAACACTTTAAATTTATCAAGGCTTTCAGATTTGTTAGTTAAAAAGTACACCCAACACATCCTACTGTAATCATCCGTAAACAAAAGGAAATACTTATTACCACCAAGAGATGTAGTCGGCATTGGACCACATAAATCAGCATGTACCAACTGAAGTACAATTGATGCTCTCCATGCATCATCAGGGAATGGTATAACATCATGTATTTTTACGTTGATTAAAAGTTAATGTCGTTTATCCTTGTAAGGGCTACTTGTGCCCATTATGAGATTTGTGGTTTACTTATGCTTACTTGTTAGTTTGCCATTAATTTTTAATATAACACTTAATAATATAACTATTAAATAAAATAAATAATAATAATAATAATAATAATAATGACAATAGTAATAATAGTAATAATAATAAAAAAATTATAACAATAACAATAATAACTAAGAATAATACCAATAATAATAATATTGTTATTAATAATAATAATTTGTAAAGAATTACTAAAATTAAAATGTTTAAACTTAAAATAAGTTAGGGGGTTAGTTTGGTATTTTTAAAACTTTAAATGCAAGTTATGGGCATAAAATAATAGAAATCGAAACCTAAGGGACCAATTGTGTAAATTATCTAAACCCAAACCCCACCCCCTTTCTCTCTCCCCACAAAACCGGCGGAGCTTCGGCGAAGTTCCGGCCAAGCTTCGGCGAGGCCCAAACTAACTTAAATCGTTCGATTACCAACCTTAAACCATTCCAAAACGTTTCATGAACATATTTCGAACTTGAATGCATCAATTAATCGTGTTTAATCATCGATTACTAGGCTATTCGAATGTATAACCAAAACATCTTCAATCCACTAGCCGTTCGAGCCTTAAACATCAATAACAACTCAATTAATTCAACCAGATCGAACTTCTATCTACCTCTAATCAAACCCATCCCTCAATTTCACCTAAAACAAAATCAATCATCGAATTTCATCATCATCTAACGTCGCGACCCACACCACACTTGAACACCATCATCTGGGTTTCTTAGATCGAAATTGATAGAGGGCTTAGAGTCGTGAACATTCTCCAAAGCTCCACGCGAAGTTAATTGGATTGTAATCATCATTTGAGCAACAATCAGGTTCCACGTTGGTCGCGACTCGTTCATCGTGGTGTTCAACTTTGAGTCATCTTCATTCGGGTAATTAAACACATCGTTAGGGTTGTTTAAACATGGGAAATAAAAGCCCCATGATCTTTAGCGTTAACAACAATGATTTGGCTATCAATTTTGGCTCGAATCCAATCTAGGGTTCATGGGTTGGGGGAGTTCATAGGGGTGTGCTTTTAAATTTTAAAAACAAGCTAAACCAAGGCCACGACCCTTGGTTCACTGGTAACTCGTCTGCCCCTTGAACAGGAGGTCCCCGGTTCGAAACCGGGGAACCTCATGTTTTGTTTTTTAAGGCTTTTAGCCTTTAAACTAAATCCAGAATTTTTTTTAAAATTTACAAAAAAACAATTTAAGAACTTATTAATTTTTAGAGATATTACATTATTTTCTGCAAATTTATTCCATAAAATATTTTAAGGTAATTTTTAAATATTATGGACAAATAATAAATCTAGTTTATTTCTCTTATAAAATGGGCTTAAAATAATGGTTTAAATCTCAAGATTATTATTCAACCTTTTGGCTATATATATTTTAGATGATGTTTACGTTAAAAGAAAAATTATTATAAAAATCATTTAAACTTTTAAATTACAAAAGATTTCGTTGCATTTCTTTATACTAAAATACTTAAATAATATGCTTCATTCTTATGGAATCAAAAACATAATTAATTATTTTATTTCAATTAATTTGGTTAAATAAAACTCCCCAAATATCAAGATGAAACCTTAGTTCGCGTATAATCGTTCAATCTTATTATTAAACTTAAAATATTGTAATATATACGTTTAGGTGTCTTGTAAGGGGAACTCATTTGAATGTCATTAATTTCTTGTTATAGTCTTATATATAT